>CAVNYN010230619.1:0-12344 GCA_963692815.1 Nyctanthes arbor-tristis
TGGTTTCCTGTGTTCCAATCCGCCATTGATGTGGTGAGTGAGTATAAGCCAGGAATGCACTTTTATCTATGTGTTCAAGTAATTTCAGTTTGTTTGGGGAGAGAGAGAGAGAGAGAGAGAGAGAGAGAGACTAGGGAGAGAAATCTATTCATATTGATTGATCAAAGTCTATCTAATGCAAAAGCTTAACCCTTTCATATGTAAGGCTTAACTAGTCCTAACTAAGGTAGGACACCAAATTAAAGAAATAACATGAAGTACTAGATAATCATTTTTTTTCCCTCTTTTGAAATGTACTAGATAATCTTTGTAAATAAATAATAACTGTTTTTCCTAGCAGAGCGTATAAATTAATCAAGTTGTTCAATCTTGGCTCTAGAAAACTGCGTTGAGCTCCCTATCCAGACGTTTTTGCACCCAAATGCTGGATAACCTGCTGTTAAACAGTGAACTTAGGAAGGATCTCTCCCTGTTGTGATCCCTCTCTATAGTCAGTGTGGTAGAAGTTTTTCTTTTCATCAATAATCATTTTCTTAATCATTTTTTTGGGTCTCTTAATTTTTTCTAGATTTACAAAACTTCATGTTAAATAGGTGTTAACAACAAAGAGATTTTTTTCTTTAGATATAACAATTTTGCTGAATTTAAAAATATCTTGCGTCATTATGCAAAATTATTCCTCCAATTTACTGGCTGGATAATAATGTATCTTAATTTGTTAAGGGCTTTATATTCATTTATCTTCTTCCATTTACAGGGCCTGGAAAAATATGTTATGACAAAGTTATTTACACGTGTATTTGCTGCAATTCCAGAAGACGAGGAAGGTGATAAGCAACTTCATGAAAAGATGGCTTTGATTCAACAATTCATCCGGCCAGAAAACTTGGATATCAAGCCGACCTTTCATAATGAAACAGCGTGGTTGGTGAGTAAACAAATTAACTTGAAGTGGTTTTTCCTAGCACATTGAATTCTTCCCCGGTTGAGAAATTAAAATTTGTAACAGCCATAATAACAGAGTCTGCTGCCTATGGGTAGTTACATATTTGGGATTATCTATTCATAGAATATATATCCTTGCACAATTTCCAACTTGCACCCTAGTATGAAATTACCTTGAGATGAGAAAGGAGTTGTGATTGTTTATGTACTTTTCCTCCGCTTGCTTCTCTAGAAATCACACATTAATTAGTATATTGACAAATAGGAAGAGACCTATAGCTTTTAGCCTGTACTTTGCTAAGTATACCATATGTCATGTTGTCTTGTAAATTCTATTTTCTTTCATAAGCATATTAAATACCCTCGGATTTTGCTCAGCTTCCTGAAGATCTTTAAATTCCCTACCAACTTAATCAAACGTAGAAATGTAAAGAAATATTGAATATCAACTATATCTTTTAGCTGAAAGATCATGTCAGGTTATTTGAACATTTAAACATTTCCTTCTTCCTTTTCTTAATGAATTATGTTGAAGGGGTTGACTTTTTATGATCTATGGGTGCTATCTGGGATAAGTTCTTAAAAGAAGATGCGTTTGTGCAGGAATACATGTATCATGATGTCTCTAAAATTCTTTTTTGTGAAACCTCCTCCTTTTTATTCAATTTTCTAGCATCAAGAAACACCCAATAACAATTAACTAGATATGATCCAATTGATTATTAGAAATGCAGACCAAGCTCCTCAACTGTGATATGCTAGGACATGATAAGTGTTTAAGAGAAACAAATTTAAGGTATTTGCCGCATGAGCTTGAATATTACTATGATTAGTTTCCCTTGGATGTTAGGCTTTGCTCTCTTGTCCATCAAATTAATCTTTTCGTGCACTAGGTTTTCTAAAATTATTGGCAGAGTTATCCAATGAGTTAGATGAAGTGCTCTATTTGCCAATTTGTGTACAGCTTATGGCTTCAAGACTTGTAGTTGAAACTTTCATGGATATTTCAACAGAACCTTTTTAAGAGATTAAATTTTAGAAGATTTCATGTCTTTGGCTGGGATTTCCATGATGTCTTTGGCAGGGTTTTCCGTCAGATCTTATTCCTTAGATGCCATACCCTACTTTATACATGTGAAAATGTACATGTTTGTTTGATTCTCATTATACATTCACATTATAATTTCACCTGTCACTGATTTGACAATTACTCAGCTATAACCACAAATAATTTCAAACTTAAGTTAAATTTCCACAACTAATGTCACCTCATTATAATTTCTCATTATAATTCTTTCCAATAAATATAATGATAATCAAACTGCCACATAATCTTAAATGTAATGTTTAGTAAAATTGCATAGAGAGAAAAGGTTGGGTAATGGACACATTTTGTATAATTGATTCGTCCATCTCACTGTAACAGGAATGATAAACCTTTAGCCTGATAGATGGTTCAGTGGGAAGTCTAACCACATTTCGGTACTTATACTGTGGCAGCTTGCGCAGAAAGAGCTACAAAAGATTAATATGTACAAGGCACCAAGGGATAAACTTAACTGCATTCTGAATTGTTGCAAGGTTATCAATAACCTCCTGATCAATGCCTCCAATGCAGCCAATGAAGAGCATCCTGGAGCAGATGAATTTCTCCCCGTTCTAATATATGTCACGATAAAGGTAATTCTGCTTGAATGCCATATTATTAGAGAACAACTCCTTTGTTCCCCATTTATTGGTTTCTATCTGGTTTGCATTGCTGTTATCAAAACATTTACTCGCTGTCTGGTGACACTGCCATAACACTGTTTGATAAGCAACAGCTCCTCATTTCCTTTTTCAGTTGAAATTCTTTGATTTCTTTCTTAGATCAATTTTCGTCATTCTGTCCTTTTTCAATTCCATTTCTATGGCATATTGTTGACACTGGAGTTTATCAAAAATATATACTAGTTTCATGTTCATCTTAGGGCTTAGGCTAATTTGCATAAATGGACCCCACTGATTGGTATAGATGCGGAGTTGGGCCTCAAAAGTTTCCAACCAGGCATTTCAATAACGCAACACTGTTCATATGTAAAAGGACCTCCGAGTCCAATTCTGTTCATTTGATCGTTAGATTCACAATTGCTAAAATGACATTCTCATATCTTTTCTAAAAAAAGAAAAATAAATAAATATATAACAGAAAAGTTAGTTTCTTCTTCCTCAACACCATTCACTGCCAACAATCACCATCAATAAGCACAACCACCCCTTTCTTCGCATTCCACAATCCCCTCGCAGTGACGTAGTCTCAGGAATTCTTGATGAGCGGAGCTTGGGTTGCCCTGTCCATTTGTTCTGTACCCTGAACCTGTGATACTGTGCACTACTTACAACATAGCCACTTGTTCAATGCTAAACAAGATTCAAGTTTAGGAGCTGGGACACTTGTCTCTTCCAAATTGACAGTTTATCTCAAGCACTCTGGTTGCCAAGATTCTAGAGAGGAGCCAGAGGCCAACGTTAGTTCAAGAACCATATATGCACCACACCAGCAATTGTGCAATGAAGGAGATCAATAAGAAATTAAAAGTGCACGCATTATTGTGCTATGGCAAAAATTTCCATAAGAAAATGCATTTTACTCTATAACTTAGGCTGACTATCCTTTCCTCTCCCAACCTATCAAGACCCTTTCCATTCTCTCAACATATCAAGCAACTTGGAATCACTTGTGTTCTGCCTTCTGGACATGCCTTCAGTGTTACTACACCATTTATTCTATTCTATGTGGATATTTGCCAGCAAGAGTGACAGCCAATGCATTATGATGCCATACTTCGCAGTTTGCAGAGTACAACTATTGTGCACCCCTTTGTGAGAGTCAGAACCGCTTCCTTGGTCCTACAGTATCTTGGTGAGCTTAACTCTTCATCTTACTTCCCATATCATATATACTGCATCTAACACTATCAGTGGCTCCTTAGCATTTAACATAGTCATGGAAGCCTTCATATAATTTGAATCAGTCACCTTTTTGATGGGCATTCCTCACTAGGCTAAATCCTTGTGTTGAACCCATACAACTGTCAATGTGAAAGGACTAAAGCAATACTGCTTTCTATTTAGTGTATCTACTGAAATGCGAAAGGTAGGGCCAGACTATCAAGTTGGCCTGTAGCAATTGTTTATTAGATGTTTCCTGTGGCCACATTAGATTTTACCTATAGAAATCTTTTAGGTGTTTGCTTGCATAGAGGCAGGATGCAGATGTTATTTTCGCTATGCATGTGCGAGTTTCATTTCTTCAACATTGATTCTTGTACTGATGCTCACAGCTGCACATAATCTGTGCATTGTTGACATTGATTATTTTATGTTCTTATGGTAATTTGTTGGCTTAAACAGGCAAACCCTCCGCAGCTGCATTCCAACTTATCGTATATACAACGATACAGGCGACAAAATCGCCTGGTAGCAGAATCAGCCTATTATTTCACGAACATGCTTTCTGTAGAGTCTTTCATCATGAATATCAATGCACAAGCTCTTTCAATGGACGAAAGCGAGTTTGAAAAGAATATGGAATCTGCTCAAGTACTTCTTTATGACCTTTTTGAAAGTTCAGACGATGCGCCAAGCCAAAATGATCAAAGCATTGGACACGCTCCTAGGTCGCATCCGGTGGAACCCAGACAACCTGTGGATTCTGGGAAGCACCAGGGCTCAACAGCGTCAGCTCAGTTCACGTTTGACTCGTCTGAAACAAAATCCAAGAATGAAGACACAAACTTGAAACATCATTTATCGTTGAGCAAAGTTTCATCAATCTCAGATTTGGAAAATAAAGGTGCTAATATGCTTATGAAGGAAGAAGAAGTAGACAACCTCTTTAAGAATTTCCCATACTTGTATTCACGTGCTGGTGATCTGACAGTTTCTGACGTAGAAGATCTGCTAAACAATTATAAGCAACTTGTATTCAAATACGTTTGTCTTGCCAAAGGGTTGGGTGTTGAAACGCCTGCTGTATCGTCAGAATCACAAGCTCGAAATGATGATCAGACTGGAATCGCGAAGGAATCAGAAGACACCGAGCAAACCATATCTGAGGATGAAATGCACAAGGACCAGACAAGACTATCTGCTGATTTAGGCGATATGTCACATTCTGAGTTGGAAAATTCTGAACCGAAGTTGCAGGATGAAAATTTGAGGTCGAAACTACCAGAAGAATCTGGTGTCCAAGCTCAAGGTGAGGAAGGGGTACAGGATCCTCAATCATGACTCTTATGATGACCAATGTGGATTATGTTCTCATGGTCGTGAAACAGGCCGGATAATATCGGATCGTATTCGTAGTGTGTACTTTTGTTTAGTACCACAACATATTAAACATGTCTGTTTCACGAGCTCACTGCCACTTTTGGGTCGCTGTTGTAGTTTATTTATTTCTGTTGATTCTTTTCAGAAAGGAGTATAAAAAAGATACAGTAAGACGTGTAATCAATGTTAAGTTGACCAATTTTGCATGCTTAATTAGGAAAGTGGGAATAGAGGATGTTTACTAGTTCTGATCTCTCATTATACGTCTAGATGATTATTAGTTGTCCAATGATTTCTTGTCACGTGCCACCTTTTGATAAATGAAAAGTTGAACACCATTCGTTGTTTTCAATTGTCGAATCATGGTTTGTTCCACATAATATGTGATGACGAAACATGTTTTAATTCATTCTGTCAAATCAAGTAGATGGTGTTGCAAATGTGAATTGGGTTCCTCATGGTTCAACTTTCTTGATTGTCAATTTATTTTCCAAAATGAAAAGTTTTTTACCTCTTTCTGAAATTCAAGAATTGCATATATTATACGGCTCATATAAGGTAATATAAATTACTTTATTCAGATCCTCTGTCTTATCATTATCTAATATAAGTTCAACTTGTATGATAATGAGGAAACAAGTTTGGGAATTTTAGCATATTGATTTTTGTTGCTAAGTATACAATAGGAAGGAAGTTGGGAAAGGATGTTTACATGACAAAAATTAGATCAAATGTTGGAGATCATGTATTGGTGCTGTTATTCGTCGCCAGAAAACCTGTATTTGAAACAGAGCATATATTCATCCACATTTATGACTCAATTCCCTCTAAAGATCAAAGAGGAGGAGCTCACTGGACGGAACATCTTCAAGGTCGAGGACAGTACTACTTGGGGGAAACTGGGAAAGTAATGTTAGCATGGATATTGGGAATAATATTTAATTAGGTCTATTGAAATTACTTTGATCCAAAATATTCTGCAAGTTTCTTATCCTTTATGAATTTGTAACTGCATATGTTCATTTTTTATGATGCATTCTATCATGGAGAGCAACAAAGAGATTTGATGACCGGCGATTTTGCAAATTCTACTTTATAATAATAAATCATTTTCGTTGTTCAGAGATTTTTGCACTTTTGTTCAAGTGATATGATGCTTCAATGTAATTCTTTGATCTTACTGTAGGTCGGTTATGTTGGGCATGTTATCAAAAATAATTCAAAGCTAAAAAGGAAAGAAGAAGAGTTATTGGAGAAAAAAAAATCCAAATCTTAGAAGGAATTGTCTTGTCTCTCAAGTCAACGAAGCCTATAAATAAAGGTGTTTTCCTCTTCTTTTATACACAAGTGTTCAAGTGAGTTGAGGGAAAAATTGGTGAGTCTAACACCTCGAAAGTTTTCTTGTAACTCTTTGAAATTGTTCAAAGAGTGGAAAATTAGGTCTAGTAAAACTCGAGATGATTTTTCCGGTGTCACTTGGGTCAGGTCAGAGAGTTTTGTAAAGAAAAATAGTAACCTAGCGTCTTGGGATTTCTCTTATTCTTTGCGGGTTGGACAAAATGTAGAAATTAATAGATGTGGTAACGTTTGTTATATTTTTTTTGTAATACTCGGGGGATTGGTTTAGCGAGTGAAAATTCTATATGGTTGTAGCGACTTTAATCATATAGTGGAAAGCTTTGACAGTCTGTTAAATTTGTCTTTATTCTTTTATTTTTCTTGTCTCAACTAAATTCCTTAAATAACGGTGCTGCGGGCTTAGTCTGAGAATTTGCCTTAATTCCCAAAAGGTTACACACATCGATGAGTGAAACTCCAAAATGAAGACCCATAATACAGTATTCCGTTAAGGAATATAATTTGGTCTCAGTTTTGTTTGCTTAGTGCATATAATTGTCAATGAAATGTGTTTTAATTGCTTTTCCTAATTATACAAGATAAGCACTTATAGACCTGGGTGTCAGATGGGCCCAACCCTAAATCGACCAGATCCTGCTCGGCTCCAAAACTTGACCTAACCCTAGTCGGGTTGGCGGTTTTTAGGCCAGCTCATTACCAGCCCATTAAGAAACAAACCCAAAGTGAGAAAAAAAATAACAATCCAGCCCAAATTCATTGCCTAAGAGAAGAAAAAAACCCTAGCTTTCTATCCTAAACTCTTATGGGAATCCAAAGACACAAAAATAGAATCCAAAGGCACAAAAATAAATTAAGGGCGGAAGGAGCATCTGGCAGCGGCAGCGGCACAAGTGGTGGCAGATGCACAAGGGGCAGCAAGGGCAATGGCTGGCGCGAGATAGCGTAGTAGTGGCAGGTGCGCGAACAGACGGTAGCACGAGCGAAACGGACGACAACGGAAGGGACGCGGCGATGGCGACGGAATTTGGGGATGCTTGCAATGGTGAAAGATTGTCACATCTGGGAACCTAGGGTTGAGTGATGCTTGCGTTAATAAAAAAAAAATTGTCAAATTGTATAGTTTCTGCCTTTTTTATTTAAATTGTCAAATGGAATGTTCAAATATAGGCAATTAAGGCAAACACGATTTTATTTAAAAATATATATATTAAATAAATCGGGTCGAACCCGACTCAGGGCTTCTGGGTCGGGTTCAACGGGTTCCAGCCACTGAACCCGGAACCCGACTAGACCCAAGTTGGGTTCTACATTCTCCACCTGAGCCTGATATACTAGGCCACTTAACCCGGCCTTATCTAACCCGAATTGGGTCGGTAGAGTCAGTTTTCCAATGTGGGTTCTCGGATCTAATGCCTAGCCCTAAGGACTTAAATATGCTCATTATTCATATCAATTATCTTGAGTAAAATCTCTAGGCTTAATTGGTGCTCTTGGGAATACTTAAAATAAAAAAATATATGATTGATTACATACCAGTTTGCCATCGTATGATGCACATTATGTTATATTGGAGCTCTACTATACAACGTACGCATGGAAATATGGTATTATTCTTATTCCATACACTTTTTATTATTATTATTTTTTTGGGAAATTTTTTTATTAGTATGTTAATTATTTGTACAGTTAACAATTTTATTATTATTGGAAAAATTTCAAAAACTTTTCGGAAGTTTTGTTAAAAAAATTCACACCCTACGTGGCCTGTATTTTCGTGTTTCGAATTAAATTCATTCTCATTCCAAATTCACATGATATGTATCTATGCGTGTCACATGGGTGAAAAGTTATAAAACAAAACTTTCAGAAAGTTCCTAAAATGAACTCTATCATCATCATCTCAATGTAGAACGTATTTTGTACAGCAACATTAGGACATTCCACAGAGGATATATATACTAATCCTAGTCCAAATAATAAAAAAGAGTTAGTTTGTGGGACTCGTCGTCTGTCTTATTTTGTCTTTTTGTGATATTTTATTTATTTATTTATTTATTTATTTATTTGTGATTTGGTGGTTTTTGGCCGAGTATGCCTATATGGTCGTATGATGCGAACTGCGATAGAACAATGTCAAAGGAACTGACACGAAATTCTAAATCAAATCAAAAGGGCTAGTTAACCTAATTGTGATTAAAAATACCTAGCGACTCACGAATTCACGACTTGAAAATAATTTGTATATTAAACTGATCACCCTCGAAGATGCAGAATCTAGAACCGATAGCGGTGTGAATACCACAAATAGTTATTCACGCTTTTTGATAAGTTTGAATTGTTCAAAATCGAACAAGACAATGAGAGAAAATTTTACTCACAATTAGATTAAACTCACAAAATTAATGAAATAGATGAATTTATATAATATAAGGAAAACCTAAATTGCCTTAGGAAACAAGAAATACCAAAAAAGGAAAAAAAATTTAAAAATAAGTTAAAATTACACGGAAAAATGTTGCTGGGTCGGGAATTATCGGCTCGATGGGTCGATTGGCAGCATGGACAACTGGTGTGGCGGCACATATGGAATGGAATAATTAGGCAAATAAAGTGATTTCAATATCCTTTTTGAAAGATCAACTACCAATTTGCAATTTTCAGAAAATCAGGTGCCTAACCCATCCCACCCCCGCACAGACGTTTTGCTCTCTCTCTCTCTCTTCCTCTCACTCTATGCTCCTGACGTTCGCTACTCTACCGTCATCGTCCAGCGTCATCCTTCTCTTCTTCCATCACCATCGTCGTTAAACACCGTCGCCTTTAATGGTTTGTGTTAACAATCATAAAATCGCGAATTTTACCAGAGAAATTGTGTTATAAGTTTCAAAAATCTAAAACACGCAGAACAAATAGCGAGATGACTTGGTTACGATCTTCAACCACAAGAAATAGAAGCAACATAATTGGGGATTTTTGTGTAATCCCATAGATTCAAGTTAGGTTTTAATTTTGCAAATTAGGGTTTGCAATTTGGGGATTGTTTATTTGAGCTTTCTAAAATCAAATTCATTGTATTGTGAGGATTGTAATTTTTGTGACTCAGTGTTCCGGTGAGTTGTTACGTTATTGTGACTTGGTTATTCCAGTGCATTGTTGTATTGTTGTGACTCGGTTGTTTCACCGAGTTGTTGTGACTTGGTATTTTGGCAAGTTGTGTTTGATGTGAGTCGGTATTTTGGCGAGTTGTTTTAATGTGACTTGGTGTTCTGACAAGTTATGATTGTTGTGTTGTATTAGTTCTGCCGTGACTCAGTTGTTCCGTCGAGTTATCGTGTTGTTATGGTTCAGTGTTCCAGCGAGTTGTGTTTGATGTGACTCGATATTTTGGTGAGTTGTTTTGATGTAACTCAGTGTTCCGAGAAGTTATAGTTGTGTTTACACCTGATTTTTCAAAAAAAAAAGAAAAAACTTAATGTACTTTAATTTAAAAATTGTATAAGAAAATTAGTAATTTTCAAGACTCCCCAAATGGAATAGGCTCTAAATCTGGCCGCATGATTGTTTCTTACGGCCGAATGTCTGGACATATGAGGCCGCACGACATTCACACAAGGACTCATCCCGACTGGATGAGTTGCAGATTTCAGACAGCCTGTGAACCTAGCAATATGAGGCCACGTGATAGCCGCATGCGGCCCGGTAGGCAAACTCGTCCAACTTCAAGCTTCTCCCTTACTGTAGATTGATCTTCAGACTTTTGATTTACATTATTTTATCTTCCAATCACCAAAATTTCTTGCATCTTCAATCCGGGCTTGAATTAAATTTATCTCCTTTAATTCTTCTTTGCTCAAGTCCAGTCTGAATCTTCTTACATCCACATTATGCCACAAATCTTGAACTAAACTGGCCATTGCCGCCTTGATTTTATTAGCTTTTGGTCTCGTGATTGGTCCAATTAGAACATAAAGCATATCAAGTTGAGTGCTCCCACCTTAACTCATATCATATAATATTGATGTTATTTTGAAGTCGGAAAATATGCAATGTGAATCTTAAATTAGATCGGAATGTCCATTTTAACATGAACTGATAGGGTAAGCATAATTATAATTGCACCACTTTTAAGTGTTTCAAAGATTAAATATTAAAATCTCTCTTTTTTCTTTTTGACTTTTCGCCAATAGCTTAACCTTTGTAAGTTAGATCAACTAAATCCATGGGGAAAAAAAAGGGACACACTAAATATGCAAGAAAAATACAGTAGAAACTATAACTTTTTTTTATCTCATCTAATTTGGTCCTTAGCAATAAATTTAAATCCAACTTCCACTCATTATTAAATGAGAATTAAATAATAAAATATCTATACTTTTTAAATAAATCCAATTAAGTTCTATTTATTTTTTGCAGCTTCAATTTTCGATCTATTAAATCTTACAAATTAACACAGTTGAAACTCTATATCTATTTTCAATTTTATAATGTTAAATATTCACACCATAGAAAATGTATGGGTTAGAAACTTTAAATAAGCTGTCAAAAAAAAAAGAAAAGAAAAGAAAAGAAAAGAAAAGAAACATTGGTATTATATACGTGGTGTCATTTGTTTATTCTCTTAAATATTTACTTAATTTGATAATGTTGAATGATGAAAATATAAAATATCTACACTAAAAAAATATAAGAGTACAACCATGAGACATGCAATGCACGTACCTTCAACTAGTTAATATAAAAATAAAAATGCATGTAAAGACGTAGGATATCTAAAGATGATAGATCTTTTTTTCTTTTTTTTTTTTTTTAACGGTGAAGAATATCAATCTTAAGATTATACATAATCATTTTTGTTATAAATTAATAGATATATTATCTTTTACTCATGGGGTTGTTGGATTAAGAAACTTAAGCATGAGTTTTCTTTTTGAAAGCATTCATTTGGGACATTATGTCACGGGAATCAACTTTATACTTTTAAAACATGCCATTTCCATCATATTCCTCAATCAAAGATCGGAAGAGCACTATTTCTAGTCCCATTCAATAAAATCTCGTACGAAAACTACAAAACACAAACAAACACCATCGTTTTTAAAAAATTCGATCACATTGTTCAACTTTTTCTATCAAGCACTTGTCAAAATCTTTCGCGTTTAGGTTATATGGTATTGTGTGTTAAAATAACATGTTGAAGAATGCTAGGTACCCCCCAAAAAAACCTAAGCATCAAAATTAACATTAATGGGCCCACGTAAAAAAATATTAACGCTATAATTTATTGTTAATTTTTCATCAATAAGAAATATTTAAAATTTTTTAATACTAGCAAATGGTACCTTGTGACGTCATAAGCTAGTCCTACATCTTAAATAGATAAATTAAAAATAAGTAACTATTCCCTTATTGGTGAGTGTCAGTCGTCAGGTGCACATGATTTGTGTCCATCTCAGTGAATGACGTCATAAAAGTACTATCTGTTAGTGCTAAAGCGAGATTGCTAGAAATATTATTAGCTGAACTAGTATTTGGTTCACCTAACTTGTCCTTACTAATTGCTATATATATTTTGTCTTGGTTTAACCCAAGAAGATATCAATGCATTTCACAATATGCAACAAGTCACAAAACTTCTTATTTTTCGGACTTTAATTAGTCTATTTTGCATATTGCTCTACTTTTCTAGTTCAATAACAGGTTCTTTTGTGCTAGATTCAGATCGGAAGAGC
>CAVNYN010230633.1:0-11645 GCA_963692815.1 Nyctanthes arbor-tristis
AATAGTCCCTATTTTTGATTTTATGGTAATTTAATCCTTATCTTCATAGTTCTTCTGCACAATTCATATTTATATTAATTTGTCTTTAATTTTCTCCATTTTCAAAAGGACGTTTTTATCCACTTCAAAATTTTAAAAAAATACAAATGAATCCCAAAATAATAGTATCGTTGAGAGCTAAAAATAATTTGCATTATTGAAAATACTAAACATAACTATTTTTTCATTAATGCTAACTATTTTTTGAACCTTGTTTGAATTTTTTTTAATTTTTTAAATGTGGGTGGATAACAATGCCATTTTGAAGATGGAGAAAATTAAAGTCAAATAGTTATAAGGATGGATTGTGCAACGAAGGTTGTCATGAAATTGCTAAAAAATTAAAGGTAAGGATTATTTACACAATCTATATATATATATATACACACACACACACTAGTATTTGCACCCGTGCGATGCACGGGTAGATATACCAGAAAAAGTTTAAAGATAGAAGCGAGACAATGATGAAAATTAATTACACACGTGACAAACCTTATTAATGATAAATGTAGACGACATGTAGTATTCATTTTGCGTGAAAGATTAATTCATAATTTGTGAATGTACAATACGAACTTTGAACCACAGACACTCAAATAGCGAATGATCTGGATAACAATATCGAATTTGACCATGAATTTGGTCCATACTGCTCTATACTGTGCATTTGAAAAGCAATTGAAAGTGTATAATCTATTGTATGTGTAAAAAGCAATCATAAAATATCAAAAGGTAAACAATCTTGCAATAATCAATCTAATATACCCAAGTAACAAATAATATCTCAAACACTATCTCAGCAATAATAAGAATCACACCATAACAAAACTTAAAATAAAATGTAAAAATGTAAAACCATCCAAAAAACTAATAAGTGTATATATCGATCTCTAGGAAGACGTGTTGCAAAACCCAAAATAGAGCAGAACATGCAAATTTAACCGGACTCAATCTTCACCAATCCCCGGCGTTTAGTAGACGACTGATATAGCCTCCACGAACATTGGCCAGGATGCGATCACTCTAATAAAGAAACTTATCAACTTGTTAATGCAGCAATGTGCAAACATTCTTAAATTGAACCCATAATGTGGGTTCAATTTGTGGGTTCAATTTGAAAATTAGATTACAACATCAAGATGTACATAAAATCCACCTATCTGATGCCAACTAAAAGAGCATGTTTGGCAAAGCTTAAAAAGCATGCCACCTATGAGAAGTAAGTAATTAATTTTAAAAAAGCAAAATAATTATGCATTTCCGAATAAGCTCACATAACAACGCACTCACCCCAACACAAATATGCAGCAAAAAAATTAAAAATATGCAGCACAAAAGATTTGAATTACAAAATAAATTAAACTTAGACATGGAGCTATTTGTGCTAAACACCCAATAATTAAGCATGTACCACGGGAAAAAATCTGTAGGCAACGTATGAATTAAAAAAAGAGAGAGAGAGAAACATAACCAAAAAAAAAAAAGAGAGAGAGAGAAATTAGTGTACTGTAATTGAATAGAAATAGTGATCTATGTTATCAAGCAATAAAAAGTAGAACGTAGAAAACACTTACCACTTTGTCAACAAAAGTAAATTCCAAACTACAGTCCCCCTTCTCATATGTAGCCATCCATTTTCCCGTGCAACGGATTCTTATACTCCAATCCATCCTCTTTCTGGTGATGTTTTTGATGAGGGTTGATTGAACCATTTTTTATACCTGAACTTGAAAGTGAAAAAGAAAAATTATGTTACAATTAAGCAGGACTCTCTGAACTGAAGATAAGCAATGCAATTTATATTTTCAAATTTACCCAATATAGTTTCAATTTCATCCAATTATATTCCTGGATAAAATAAAAATGATAATACAAATTTTAGAAGCTACCAAAAATTACACACGGTTGAAAATAAAACTTTTAAGATAGAGGGATATACCTTGAATAATGCTGACTTTGACGGGATTGTAGATATACATAGCAATCTCTTCCAATTAAAGTAGGATCCCCTCAAAAATTATCCCAAGTAAACCTCCTAAAAGATAAATCTAGTAGATTTTGCAAGATATGAAAAGATAAATCTGCCATATTTTGGATGATATGGACCGATCTCTTGAGATTATCAAGAATTTGCAAGATAACACCTTAAAAAAAATAATCTCATGATTATCTCCTCTTTCAGCAATTGAGATGTTGAAGAGAGAAAAAGGGGAAAGGGAAGAATTGTTGGAGACATAAAATTGGGTTGATTGAAGAAAGGGCAAATGACACAGGGGTTGTTGAAGAGAGAGAAAAGGAAGGAGAGGATGTGGAGGGGGTTAAATTGTAAATGCGTGGAAAATTTAAACCCGTGTAAAATGAAATCGTGTGCAAAAGTAAATAAATAAATAAATAAATAAAACAGCGTGTTAAGTGACGTATGGTGACATAGATCGGAAGAGCATTAGGCGGGAAAATATAGGTTAGACTACTCTTAATTTAGGATAATATAGATTATTATTATTATTATTATGTGTAAATTTTGTAAATCATTTTTCCCAAATTGTTTATTTCATGAAAATTAGACATTTTATGGGTACGAAATTTTTTTTTATGTGTATATAAATTACAAATTTGCAAAATTAGTTATGATACATGAAAATTGAAATATTGATTTGAGTATCTCTTGGACAACGCTTGCAAAAATTTGTTTAAAAAGTTCAGAATAATGCTGATTTTGACGGGATTGCAGATATACATAGCAATCTCTTCCAATAAAAGTAGGATCCCCTCAAAAATTATCCTAAGTGAACTTCCCAAAAGATAAATCTAGTAGATTTTGCAAGATGTGAAAAGATAAATCTACTATATTTTGGATGATATGGAACGCGAGCTTGAGATTATCAAGAATTTGCAAGATAACTCCTTAAATAAAATAATCTCATGATTATCTCCTGTTTCAGCAATTGGGATGTTGAAGAGAGAAAAAGGGGAAAGGGAAGAATTGTTGGAGGCATAAAATTGGGTTGATTGAAGAGAGGGAAATGACACGGGTTGTTGAAGAGAGAGAAAATGAAGGAAAGGATGCAGAGGGGTTAAATTGTAAACCCGTGGAAAATTTAAATCCGAGTAAAAAAATGCGTGTAAAATGAAATCGTGTGCAAAAATAAATAAATAAATAAATGAATAAAACAGCATGTTAAGTTACGTATGGTGACGTCATCAAGTATTAGACGAGAAGATATAGGTTCGACTACTCTTGATTTAAAATAATATAGATAAATAAAGGCACTTAAGGGCCCAGTAGTTTTTCCCGCCCATTTTATTTTTGTAACTGTCGCGGTCAAACTCTTGCAGTACCGTTTGTAATGTGCTTTATTTAGGTTTTAATTTTTTCTTTCCCACAATTTTTGCTAATAATTAGCATCTTTTTCTTCCCAACCTTTCCTTCCTGGTATCTGGTGATTCTTTTCCTAATTCGCTACTGTAATTGATTTATTCTCTCCATGTTTTGTGGGATTATATCTTCAATCTTTTTACAATCTTCCATTTTTACCGCAACTTTCCTTTCGGTTTCTCTTTTGATTTGGAATGCTAGAAAAAGATTCATGCTGGACTCTGGATTGAAACGACCTTGATTCGAACTCCTTCCGCCACTAAACAATATCATGAGCGCAATTAGGTAAGAAGACACCTAATTCGAATTTGGCAATGTTCTTGACTGAGAGGAATCTTGCCAATCCGCGTCTGTTATAAAATTGTTCAAGTATAATTATTTTTTTTCCACACAATATTGGCTTGATTGAGAATATGAAATCTCTCTATTCGTATTACGTTTTTAGTAAAACATTTTTCTTCTCTCTGTTCGTATTACCATTTGGCTGTTAAGTTTCTCTCGAAATCAAAGGTCCGCCTCTTAATCGGCTGATGCATCTACTTCTGTTGGAGTTGATGAGAATATGTACTAACCAATTACGGACTGTGTTTCCAGTGCTGGCATTTTCCTTTGTTAATGTATTACAAAATTTCTAAGATGAGATTATCAAACTGAAACAGGCGAGCTTATGTTTCATTATATGAGTAGCAGTAGGTGAATTTCCTCGGCACCCCCACCCCTTCCTCTAGTAGCTCGAGATAAATTGGTTTTAGATTTTTTTTTCTTTTTTCTTTTTTTGGTCAGGTTAATTATTGCTAATTTTGAAATCTATGCTCAGAGTTGTGTTGTTTTATAGAATTTCAACTCCATTTTTTACAAAATTCATTTTGGTCGGTCCTTTCTGTTTCAATAATTGAGCAAGTTCTATACCATACTTACTTTTAAATAAGCCTTCGTAAGACATGAATTTTACTGGAAATGGCTATCTGAGAGACTAGGTGGAACCAAGGTTTGCGCAAAAATATCACGTAATGAAGGTTTGTCACTTTTCCATACTTTATCTAACCTCTATTTTTATTTGATCTTGATATTATTCACCTTAGACAACTAGAAGTTTTATATATTTAAAGTTGACTATGTATATCAGCTTTGAAAAGCTCTATTCTTTATGCGTGTTAATTAATGATTATTCAAACGATAAATAGGGTTGAGAGAAAAGTGTGGGTCCAGCATGAAATTTCAGATTTCTTGCAGGAATGCAGCATTATGCAAAACTTGCACCCCATGTATGTTTGCTGCACTCTACCACTAATTGTAACTATTAGTGTTGTTTCTTTTTTCAATTAAATAATAAATTGGTTTAGTCTGCAAAAGTAAAGGGTTTCCGATCTACAACTTTATATTTCTTCGTGTTTGAATAGCTGTTATTTCTTGTATATGTGTAGATTTGAATTTTATGATTAGGTTTAAAACAATTCTGCATTATACATGCTGTCTAAGAAATGTCTAACGATATAAAAAGTGTACAAGTCCTTTTTTAGGCCCAGATTCTATAGTTACTGGCAGTTGTTGGGAGAAGACTTCACATATAATTTGGGAAAGTGAAGTATAACCTCATTGATATGTTTCAGATTTTTTGCTCAGTCGTGAAAGAAGCATTCTATGCATCTTCATTGATCTCATACGATTATATTTTGTTTCCTACCTTGAATTTGTAGGGTTAACAATGGCTGAGAGAAATGGGCGTGGTTATTGGTTTTGAAATGACATATGCTACTATATATAATAGAAATAAGTGTATATACACACACACATATATATGTGTGTGTGTGTGTGTGTGCGTGCGTGTGTGTATTGAAAACTGACATGCCAGAACATAGGTCTTGACATGCAATGTTGAATGTCTTAATCCTATAATATAATCATTTGGATTGTAATTAACCTAACTTGCCTCATACATAGGTATAACACATTCCGCGGCTTATAATTTATCTAATTTCTAACATTAGTAAAGAATCTCTAAAAACTTTCTGACTTGCCAAGCATGCTACAAAAGTTTTAAAAAAATCATAGCATTTGGCTAAAAAAAGATTAAATGATTCATGTTGTTCTAGATGAGTGCTAAAGGTCATCTGGCCGCTGGTGAGACGGGGATTCAACTTTTAAGTGCTTGTTCAAAACGAGAATCAAACATCCACTAAGTTTCTATCAAGTGCTTCTTTGGGACATTTATAATTCGGTAAAATTGAGTGATAGAGATTTCATGTAGCTATGGTATGGGTTTAAATATGCATAATCTTCTGTCTTATTATATTTGTAGTTCTCTTTCAGAATATGTCTTCCGTGTAACGTATGTGTGCAATACTAGTAATATCTATATATAGAGATCTTTTGCAATATATATATATATATAATAAGAGAAGTTTGGCTTTTCCCGCTCATTTTCTGGCTCAATAAAATTTCTGGCTCTGTCAGATTTCTGGCTCTATAAGATTTTTGGTGATATCATTTTATTCTTTTTTCTTTTTTTGTATTTTTTATCTTTTTTTGTTTTGGAAATTGTTACGCTAATTCATTAAATGATATTCACTTTTCCCTTTATTAATTCATATTCAATCATCAACTCACGGTAGTTTCTTTAGCCAATTATTTTAAATTAGGGATCTGTGACTTATCAAATCGAACACGAAATTAATTGGGAGTTCTACTTCAAATATATATATATATATATATATATATATAATAAAAGAATGATGACTTTTCCCACTCATTTTCTGGTTCTGTAAAATTTCTGGCTCTATAAGATTTCTGACTTTATAAGATTTTTAGTGATATCATTTTATTCTTTTTTTATATTTTTGGAAATTGTTACGTTAATTTGTTAAAAGATATTCACTTTTCCATTTATTAATCAATATCCAATTATCAATTTACTGTAATTTATTTAGTTAACTATTTTGAATTAGGGATCTGTCACTTATCAAATCGAATACGAAATTAATTGAGAGTTTTATTTCAACTAAAGCAAATAATAATCTTTATAATTCGAAAACACATACATAGTACGTCTCTAAACGAATAAATTTCTAAAAATCTATAATTTTATCGTAAATTTCAATTTTTAATGATTTTTGAAGAAATTTTTATATGGTTATTGTAGTGCAATAATCAAATTTGGTTTTTTTAAAATTATAGTACTCCAATTTGTCGATTCTATAATTAATATAAATTGAAACTTTTCAAAAATTTTCTATGTGACAAAAATTCAGTTTATCGTTTTAAATATAAATTCAGTTTAAAAAAAATTCACTTGTGAGAGATGTACCAAATGTTGATACAGTTGCACTGTAATAGTTGTTCAATAATTATTAAATATTTTACTTTTATTGAATCACTTCCATTATTTTTATTTATATATACATAATTAACTGATGTTGTAATTTAAACAAGTACTACATTGGTTAGGTTTCTCACATTCTAGATTATTAAAAACTCGTGATGAATATCCAAATAAGAAAAGTTTAAATTTTAAAACTTGAAAAATAAAACAAATTGAAAACCAACATCATAATGATGTCAGCAAAAGAGCGGGAAAATTGTAATTAAAAATCTAAATCCAATTGAAAACTGTTGAATTATATATTATACTAGATTTTTCACCCGTGCGTTGCACGGGTAGAGTTACTATGTACATTCATATAAAAATTGATGTGTGAGTGTGGATATCATGTCATAAATAAAGTACAATGTACCAGTTGCATTGTATAAAATTACGAATTGATATGTAGATGGTAAATTGCCTAAGTTCATAATTCTTGTCTCCTCTAAATACGTCGCGCAAGTTCACACGTCTAACCTATATAAAGTTGTAATAATTATCAGTCAAATAATTAGGGATGATCTCTGACCCATCGACCCATAAAAACCGCGGAGACTTGCCCAATAAGATTGATCTGCAATGCTTAATCGGGGCAAAAAGACAAGTATGAGGAAACATTGTTTGTCCCGCTGTGGGTCTAGGACAGGTGCAGGTCAGGTTGGACGCACCCCATAAACCCGTGACCCACAAAGCATTTTCCCTTTTTTAATAAATTTAATTCTAAAAATGTGTAGAAATTATTAGAATCGGCAATTTGACCCATTAACCCATAAATCCCTGGAAATTTATTTTTATTTTTTATTATATTATTTTTTTGAAATGATTTTTCTATTGAATTGAAAGAATCATATTATTATATTAGTTAGAGTCTCTTTCAAGCACTTCCTAAAAGTTTTATTAAAAAACCTCCTTCCTATGTGGCATATATATATGCATGCCATCTGGATTTAAAATACACATGGTTCATATTTGAAATACACGTGGCTTACATCCACATGTCACATAGGGTGCGAAGTTTTTTAACCAAACTTATAGAAAGTGCTTGAAAATTTGTCATATTACGCTCTTCCGATCTGAAAACTTTAAAATTCCAAATAAATGTTTTGTTTTATTCTACGTTAATTAATTAATAATACGTTACACATAACATTAATTGAAAAGGGAAAAAATTCATGAGTCTTTTCATGGGTTATAGTGATGTCCCGCCACACCCCATTACTCGACTTATCTTGACCCGTCCTAACAATTTGTAGATTTAGGGCCTGTCATGGGTGACTTCAAAACTCGTAATGCAGGTCCAAAGTATGACTAACCTACGCCAAACCCACCTATTTGTCATCCTTACAAATAATCATATCACAATCAACTATTACAACTATGAGTTTAGCCTCTCACTTATACGTTGTATGGAAAGACTAATTTTAAAAAAAATTCAATAATAATGAATAATAAAACATTAGAAAACAAAAACAATAAATATAAGGTTTTGATTTAGTATTTAACGCATTAAATTAATATTTTTTTAATACTATATTAATAGTTTCCCTCTTATGTATTCGATCAATATTTTATTATATTTTACTTTTAAATCATCTAACTTATTTAATATTATTAGTTAACAGTCTAATAATAAGTAGGGTATGTACGTACCCCTATTCATTCGATATCCATTTAGATAAAAATTTTCATACTAATGAGAAAGTATTCTCCCAATGTATCCTTTTTATAAGTAAAATTAAAAATTAATAGTTATGATAAAAATATTAAATAAGGATTTATTTGTAAAGAAATGCAAGTTAAACTTTTTAACATAAAGGGAGACCATATATGTGGGACGTCTTACAAAGGAAAATAAGATCAGATAATCGGAATGGAGGGAGTAATTTTTTTGGGCATATCCTTTTGTTCTTGTGGATTTCATGTCTTTCTGTTCACAAAATTTTCGCACATTATGTGTTTTTAACTATTGGTGTGATGTAAATATATGAATTTTATTGTACAAAAAAAGAGAATAAATCAGTTGATTTGCTCTAAGTTATTCTGAATTAAGTTTCCATTTATAATATAAGTTATTTTGAAATAGGTTTCTAAATTATTCTGAAATAAATTTTGATTTCCATATTTTCAAGGGCTCTAGGAAGGAAAATTTTGAAAATCAAACAAATATAAATAATAAATAAATAAATAAATAGAGATAATACCAAAAAATTAGTTTATAATGCCTTCATTTTCGAATAATTCAGTAGCAGGAAGAATAATTTTAAAAAATACTAATTCATAAGAAATTGAACAATTACTCGCCATCAAATTTACATCAGCAACGGATAATAAAAAATTTTAAAAACTCATAATTATATATAAATGTTAAAAAAATAGAAATGAGCAAATTAAAATAAAAAAGGAATATAAAAAAACTAATAATCTAATATAAATTATTGAAAACTCTTGATGAATATCTAAATAAGAAAAATTTAAATTTTTAAACTCAAAAATGAGGTTTATAAGTTTTCCTTTTTTTTTCAATTTTGTTTTTAATGTTGGTGTTTCTTTTTTGGTACTATCTAGTTAAGTGAGTTAACTTTGCGTTGACAAAACTTTTATATTGACAAAACTACAATAATTTCAAATTGTTCTATATTCGGAAGACTTTCACTAAAAAACTTGATATTAGAGATCAATAGTGGCTGAGTTTTAATTTCTTTAACAAAAAATAGTTTTTTTCATTTACATCTCTAGAGTTTTATGCATGGCAACCAACAACGTAATATTTTTGTATACAATAATTTAAAAAAGTTTATCCAATTAGAATAACAGTAAGGAACAATACTTAAAACATAATTGTCAGGTGCCCTTTAATAACCGTGTCACGATGCACAAATATATATAATTACTACACACGTACAATATATGAAAGTGTTTCATAAACTGTCACGATTTCAAGAAAATTTAATTCAACTTTATGATTTCCAAGCAATCTACGGCACTAAATAATTATGAATAATAATATAATATAATATAAATAATAATAGAAAAATGACATTTTTGGGAGATCAGTTTCTATAAATTCAAGGACTCTAAGGAAGGAAAATTTGAAAATTATATGAAGTTAAAATTTTGTGATTTTAGAAGGGGTGGAATTATGGAATGAATTTTGAAAATTATGGAAAGATTGAAGATTGAAGGGATAAGGGAAAAATATATGAAAACATAGTAATTCTTGGGTGAGCAAAGAAGAATTTTATGATTATTCTAGTAACATTTTAATAATTCGTCTCTGAGACAATTTATGTTCATTGACATAGCATTGTTTCATTCATCCATTATGAGAATTACTATGCTTTCATAAATTAAATAATTTGATTTTCATAGATTGAAGAAGTCTAAGAAATGGAAAAATATATTAAAGCACAGAAATTCAAGCACAAGTTGCGTCTTTAAGGGGCAATTTATGTTAATTGACGGAGTATTAGTTTCATTCACTAATTAGGGAAATTGCTATATTTTCATAAATTAAATAAAAAAATAAAAAAAGAAAATTAATTGGGATCATTTGTAGAGGTAGCAATCCATCCCAAATCATTGTGCAACATGATAACGCGGCCCAAATTATTGTGTAACATCGTGATGAAGTCAGCAAAATTATGAGCAGAAAAAATTGTAATTGAGAATCCAAATCCAATTGAAAATTGTTATATTATATATTATATGATTATATTGGGACATATTTATCTGACATGAATTGCTGACGTTGGTTTCCCTCCCTTTTTCTATATCAAATGTATAAAAAAAAAAAAACGAATTAATTGATTCAAAAAGTGTTACTGATAAATAAATCAAAATATGATAGAGTGATTGTAAAATTTTATGTCTCATAATACTAGTATATGACTTAATTGGCTGTATTAATAATTTATTAAATTTTTGTATAAAAATTCATTGACATTTGTTATGAAAGTAAATCTAAGTAGACATGTTTATATGATATGAATAACTGATATTTATTAATTGGTAAATATGAATTGATTGTTTATACGCAAGCGGTGAATTTGAAAGCCCATAATCATCCAATATACGGTTAACAACTAAACATGTCATTTTTTCATATCGGATAAATATATTTCCCTAAAATTACTACGATTATTATTACTTTTAGATCCCGTGCAACGCACAAGTGAGAATTTTAGTAATAATAATTATTATTATAATTGTTATGATATTTGAACAAAAACACATACAAAAAATCTAATAAAATTGACACATGACACAATCATATTTTTCAATGCATCATATCACTTTTATATTAATATTAATCATATGAGACACATGTAATATTGTTACTCTTTTTATCTATTTTCTTATTCAATTAAAATTATTCTAATAATAATAATAATAATTTTGAAAGGAGGGTGCGAATTTTGAAGTAACGTATGTGAAAGGGTGACTGTTCAGCAACGCCGAAAAACATGAAAAACCTAGAAAATAAGGAAAAAAATGAGTCCATGTGGATGGTTTTAGCTATGGTCTAAGGGCCCCACAATTTTTATTGTTTTCAGATTCCTACCATTTTCAAACGTTTCTGGCTTCCTCCAATGATTTTTCTGTTACAATTCTTGGTCGTGAACCTTACCTCAGTGGTACACACTCCCTTCCACCGCTTCGGAATTGGGCCCAGATTCAGATCCGAGAGGCTCAGGTGTTCCGGCCATATCCCGGTATCAAAGCGTCCAATAATGTCGGACCCATAATCTGATTCCGACCAAAGACTCCACTGGTTTCGCAGGCCGAGGAATTGCGGCGACCTGGTGGTGTGGAGGTCACGTCGGCGGTCCTCAAATATTGTTAGAATTGAAGGATGCTTCAGCACGGAGG
>CAVNYN010230640.1:0-29026 GCA_963692815.1 Nyctanthes arbor-tristis
TGTATAGTTTAATGTTCTTCAAAATTATATAACTTCACCAACTCTAGAATATTAACATCAATTCATTCTCCATTAGATTTTTTAATACCTATGTCATCAGAGAGTACTCGTGCAATGCACAGAATGAACTGACAACAAATTAGAATCAAAATATAACAATATTTATAAAGTGACAATGAAATTAGGGTGCACATATACGATACCTCAAGTCAACAACTTTATTTGAGCACTGAAATATGTGCTTTATTTCAACTAATACAAATTTTTAAAAAAATCTTTAAATACAATATTTATAGCAGTAGAATTATGTGATTTACACTCTTATCAAGAATTTGCATTAACATTCTTAGTCAATACAGAAAATCCGTTTCGTATAATAGAAAATTTTAGAGAAGGGATTTAGGAAATTATATTTGATTGTAACCCCCTATACGCGACATATTCACTGTAGTATAAATATGAACTCAGCCATAGTTTTCAACATAGATTCGGCCATTGACCTGGTGACTGTATAGGGTTAATGGGTTTCTGATTCAACCAGTGAGTTATTACTACCTCGTTTGCCAATTCAAGTACATTTGGTTAATGATAATATTCTTTTGAATGAAAATACACGAAAATAGTGATATACAAATGAAAAATGTAACTTAAAAAAAATAGTTGTCAGAATGATTTAAAAGCTATTTCTTGATATGTGGGTCATGAGTTTAATCTTTGATTATTAGATTTGTAACAATACTTTTATGAAAAGTGACAATAGAGCGGGCCTTGCACAGGTTTTGATATAGGAAATTATCTTTGATTTCCTTTTACGCGGTAGAGTTGTTGTACCATGTTAGCAGTTAGGAAATTATATTTGATTGTAATCCCTTGTACGCGACAGGTTCACTATAGTATAAATATGATTCAGTTAGGGACTTATCCGATTCTTAACTCAAAGGTTATGGACCTTTTGTGAAATTAACCCTAGTATTAATTAAAGAAGAAGTTGAGAAGTTATATTTCTGCTATTTCTCAACTACAATTTTCAAAAAAGTAGAAATAGGACATCTAACATAAATTCAAAACAGAGCCCAACTCTCAATGATGAGGCTTCCCCTCTATAAAAGGATACATGTAAGAAGCCTAAGAATAAGAAAAAAAAATGATTAAAATATGTCAATTTCACAACCAACCAACACTAATAATATTCCAACAATCCAAGAGTTTAACAAAATAATTACTTATATATCAATTTAGGAACCAAAAACTTAAATAGTTATCTATCACTAAAAGAACATAATTACTGGAATTTAGAAATGGGACTTTAAAGGTCTATATATATCATTATATTATGTGCAGGGACATTAGGTTACTCAACCATAAAATTGATCTAGCGCTCCCATGTGGCATGCATTAGGATGGTGCCATATGTATGGCGCTAAAATGAGACTATACTTGACCATATCTTTACTATTTATTACCTCTCATTTCATTTACATGGATTTCTTGCATTTTAGCGCACACTATATTGTTTTACTTGGTGAAGATAAAAAAGAGCCTAATTAGCGACAAAATGACTTTTAGTGGTTTGCCATGGATTAATCTTTAACATTTGGCTTACTTATCACTTATTGTTCATCTTTAGCTTGTATGCCCTTCAATGAGTTAATAGCAATAATAATCTTGACTAAAAATGTCAAAGTAGTGCTCTGGCTAATGAAATAGATCAGGTTCTGAGTTTGAAACCTGACTGCTCTTGATTAGAGGTTGGGCTCTGAATTTAGAACCCGATATGTTTCACTAGAAAATAGACAATAGGTCGGGTAATGAAAAATAGGCTGTGACACCAAGCTATAGAGTAGTCCATCTATTGAAAAATTAGACCCCATCTAACCCAAATTGTGTGGAAGATTCGTCGGTTGGTCCACTATAATGCACGGGCCTGAGTTTGCCCATTTAGACTAGCGACCCATTAGCTCCGATCTACTCGTAATTCTTTTTCACATGTTTTGCAGAGAATTGAGGTTTTGTCCCAAAAATGTTAACTATAGCTCAATTCTTTATAAACGTATCTTTTACACTATGTCTAGTCGCTATGAGATTTGTTGGCATATTTTTCCCAACAATCTCCCATTCAAACGAAGCACCACATTACCTTGTCCCTATTTTAGCCAATAGTCCATTAATCTCTTTTTGTTTTACCGGAGGTCGAAACCGTCTCGCGGGGCAGAACTTCCTTTCATCAAAATTCAAATCTTCCACCACCTTTTTACCAAGTCTCAAATCTTTCACTACATCTAGTCTCTGTTTTACATGAACATAAACCACCTTAAGAGTCGTCCACGAATTTTTCGGATCATCATGATTTAACTAAGGTACCCACTTCTTTCGTTCGGCTACATTTGAGATCTCCTTTTTTGTCCACACGGTTAAGTCTTAGTCTGGCTCTACTACTTATAAAGAATTGAGATTTCATTCTGAAAAAGTTAATTCATTATGTGGAGTAGCCAAATCTCTTATAAAATTATATTTTACTTGTGAAATTTGTTCGTACCATTTTTTTTCTCAACATGTTTTACGTAGCGTCACCAACTCATCATCTTCAATCTAATGAACCATGTCTTCCTAGTTAATACTAGTAAGCCCTATTTTTTTTTCCGAAGTGAAATTACGATCTGTGTTGTAACAGTGCAAATGCGTATAGATATATTCAAGTATATTGGAACAAGGATCAAGACAAATATGGAATAATGGAAAATATGCTCACTATTATTTTGATACCTCTAATCTCTACTCTTGCCTAAATTAAGTTTGAATTAGAATTTATCTACAAGAATTTCCAAATATCATCCTTTTTTTTTTAAATCTTTTTTCTGAATGTTATCTTTTGTGAAAGGTTCCGTATTTTGTTCCTTTCGTTGCGTGTGTTTTGCTCGATGATTACTGCAAGATTAAAGTTGTTCTCAATATTATTCTAGAATTTTAGTAGTGCAATAGACTATAGTGACATACGGGTTATTTGTGACTTAACTATATTCTATTAATTCTCGAGCTCTATATAATAGCTCCGATCTGACTCTATAGAAAAACTAGTGACATACATGCTCAATAATTCCAGGCCTTTCACGTGTTATCACAACTTGATGGCAGTGCTGCTTTCGAGTACAATCATGAAAAATATTTAATATTTAAAATTGGAGTTTATTGAGTTGGGGGTAGGTGCGGGTGCTTTATAGATGAATCATGAATGAGATTAACCTGTTTGTAATTTTATTTTATTCAGAATCCTATATGTAATTTGACTTTTTAGATTAGAATGCAGACTGGCTGGCTAATGCTAACTATGTGAATTCTTGACTCTTTGGCCTTCTTCCCTTTGAATAATAATAAAAATAAGAATAATTCTATGTAGTACTAGTAGTATTTGATACTAGTCTAAGTGACATCTAATGTGGTATTAAGTGATAAGTGAAATTAAATGAATAAATAAATCATTCATTTAATTCAACTTATCATTTAATATCATCTTGATATGGTGTCATGCATCAATGATGTTAAATAGCATTACTCTAATAATGACAATGTGAAATACGAAAAAAAGTCTAGTACTCTAGAAATACTAAGATGTGCATGTGGATTCAAATGACCCAATTTGTTATTTAATTTGGGCCATGAATCTCACATGTCAGTTCCTGATTTGTCAGCAACGGCGGAGCTAGGGGTCATGCCGGGCCCCGACCCTCCCTAAATTGGAAAAATTTCCATTTTGGTTTGTTTTTTAAAAAAAAAATTATATGTACAGGTAATTTAGCGATGCGTAATATACGGTTCTCCTTTTCGGCTCAGTCCTATAATAGCTCTTGGTTCCGCTATTGTTTGTTAGAAGTATCGAATACTCAGTACTCTTAAAATACTGGACTTTTTTCCTGTGAAATAATACATCAAAAGAAGGGGGAAAAAGAAAAAAAAAAAGAAAAAGAAATGTGACATACTTCGATACTGATTTTGCGATTCCTAAGGACCTTTATGGGTACTAGCTAACCGCCGTCTTAATTATCAACTACTAGTAGCTTTAATATATTATTACAAGGGAATGGAATCAAATCAAATTGAACCTTTAATTATAAGTATGTGAAAAGTACACGTGAATAAATGTCATTAAATTACATGAGTTTTACTCGACTACTACGTAATCCTAGAAATAGATGGTATCTAGAATAATTCTTAAAATAAAGTTTTATTTGGTTTATCAAAAATATCCAAATGCTTACCAAACTCTTTTAATGGTAACATATATCTTTTTTATAACAAACACATTATAGAAGAGGGGAATTCAAACATTATGAGAAGCAACTAAGATGCTATTATATCGATATAGGTTTTGGCTTTTCTAAATTATAATGGCACAAGTTGTAATACACGGCTTTATTTAATTTAATTATAGTAATTTGACAACTGATTTTACCTATTAATTATTAATCACATATTTGCTAGACTTACCTATCTTCATCGTTCATTTCTATTTATTGATTGATGTAATAACTATATTGAGAATCAAACACACATGATATGAAACAAGTACAGGTTTAAAGGTTTACAGGCATAGGTTCAAATTATAATTTTATCCTTTTATTTTATCTTTATTTTAATTTACAATAATATGGAAATGAAATTGTAATTTCACCTTTTTTTGTTAACATATCTGTATAATAAATAAATTTATCATAAGGGTGTATGAATTTTATCGACATGTGTATATAGAAGTTCTAAATTGAGAATCAAACCACCATACTCCACACCAAGCCAAACATGCTAAGCCCCCTTTTTTTTTTTTTTAAATTATCTTTTTAGTACAAAATGGGATCGTTGACCTTAAATGTGACTCAAAGCCAAATAAAATATTTGGTAAGAGGATGTTTTTATCATTAAAATAAGCACTCTTAGAGCAAGTTTAACGCTGGGTGAAAAAAAAAACTAAGGAGGAAAAACCTATTCTCAAATAGTGTAAGAGGAGAATTTAAGGGGAAAACATAAATATAGAGGGGAAAGTCATTTATTTGGATGGACCCAATATTTGGTACATGGCAACTTTTGATTGGTTGCCGTGTTTTCCAACTTAAAAAAATGGAGGGGGAGTGCGGTTTACCCTGTTCCACACACCCCCTCCCAAAAAAGAAGAGTTTTTCTATCCCTCTTCCCGCAACACTATTTAATATTGTAGGATTTTTTTCGCCTTATATCAACCAATGTTTTGAGGGCATATAAGTTGATGAAGTAAACATGAGAAAGCACAAACGAGACGAAATGAGACGATGATTGTGAATAATTTGACATAGGTTTAAGAAAGAAACAACTGAACAATACCCATTTGATTTATTTGTCTAATAAGTTTAATATATATAATATAAAAACTTGCTCAAAAATTAATGAAGATCATCAATATAGCAGAAGTTAGACGTTAATATGCTAAAAATTATATAGAACCTGGATTTTGCTGCATGTTTCCAAGTCATATGTTTACATCTAAGGCAAAAAACAAATTTATGGTATATCAAAATAAAATGAAGTTTAGTTTACATTGAGGTTCACCAAAGCTTTTGCCAAAGTTAAGAACCAGATATTACATAAATTCCTAACAATCCAAAATTACAAAACCTATGCAAATAATTTGACTGCACCCTCGTACACTTGTATTACTTGACCAGGCTTTTCATTTTTTATCAATCTTTTCAATCCCTTCTCTTTACTAACCCTTCCTTCAGCCACAAGTCCATATATTACCGAACCCAATATTCATACCAAGACCTAACTCCCTAGCAGCAGCTAGTATTTTCAATGCAATAATGTCTATTAGCAAGTGAAGTTTTCCAATTTCAATAGAAAATTTGGAAGCATGGAAATCAAACATTCACATAAGTACACCAACAATTTGCTTCTAAAACATCGAAACGTGTGAATATCATACCAACAAAATAGTGGGTCTCGTCACCATCAATTACATAAGCATGTCAATGTTCTCCGTACTTTGGCAAAACAATGGATACATGGATACATCATTTATTCAACATTTAGTTAAGAAAAATCATTAAGTCTATAACACTCAAATCTGTTACTGGTGAAAGATTCTCTAAAACTTGATACTCTGTTCAAGTTATCGCAGATGAATTGTGCTTCTGCAAGACTAATCTAACCAGTTCCACAAGATATTTAAAGGTATGGGTTGGGTGGATAAGTACAAAATGTTGCATTGAACATTTTGTTACTTCCATTCCACTCTCTAGTCCACCATAACAAAGAATACCTTAACATTGTTCATACCTACAATAACATAAATGAGAAATACACACAATGATTCCATACCTTTTTTTATGATGAGAGGGCCTTCTTGATTGACCCACAAATTTCTGGATTTTTAGTTTCTTCGCCGATGACAGAGAGAATATGCAAGAAAACATTCGTTGTTAGGATGTGTAATTTCTGAGTAAAAAAAAAAAAAAATCAGCACACCTTTAATTTTCCAATGAGAAACCTGTTTATGGAAATGTTATAGCGATTCGTGAGTATAAATGTATCAGGTGAAGATGCAATACAATATTTATTTATATTCTCTTCAAAAACAACAGAAACTTAATTGCAACCGAAACCAGTCAATGAAGCAAAAGAATGAAATATTTAAGATTTCTTGCTATATGGCATGAAATTTCCCCCACTAATTTATTAAAATAGACAATCTTACAAAATGAAATATGCACTCAAAGGGAAAGAATATTAGAACCTAAAGGGCCACAAATATTCCATAGTAAGATCGCATAACATACTTTTATTTCAAGCAATAAGCAGTATAATTTTAAGTGGAGCAGAAAATCATGAAATTAGTGCTTCACTGTCTAAAGAAGTTGTTAATTTCAAATATCCAATGAATAAGAGATAATACAGGGAAAGATGGCAACTGGCATTTTGGTTATTGAAATGAATTTGCCAAACTAAAATTTACCAATTTCTATTTATTTAAAATAAAAATACAAATATATGCCACATTGTAGAAGATAGAATGAAAAAAAATAATTTACCAATATTGCCAATGCAACATCATATATTCAAAAACCAGTGAATGATTATGGTAAAAGGTCATTCATCTTTGTTGAAAAAAATAAGGCAAATAGATGATCTAGACTTAACAAAGACAATGCACGAACTAAGAAGCAATATATTATATTGAAAAATTATTTTTGAATATTATTTCTCTATGATTCCTTACCTTTTTATGGATCAGAGGTCCTCATTGATTAAAAGCAAATTTTTGGATTCTAATTTTCTTGACCAATGACAATGAAGATACAAGAAAACAAATGCTGCCGGAGGTGCTATGTAATTTGTGTGTGAAAAATCAGCACACGTTAAAGAAGAAAAACCAAGAATATGTTGGGTATTGACTCAAAATTATGCGTCAAAGTTGAAGGACTCGTGAAGAAAATATGCCTAATTAAATTCTTTGGGTACAAGAAAAGAAAAAGGAAAATAAGGAAAAGTCTTGGAGTTTAATTAGGAAGTTGGCTTACTTTGGCATCAAGTTATCATTATTAGCATAAAGAAGTCTCGAATCCTTGCACGTTGATTAAGAGCCCACGGAAATTACGAAAAAGGCAGGCCGTAGAAATTGTGAGAAAAGAGAGAGAAAAGGGGAAAAAGTGGCGCGTGCCCGTGTTGAGTTTCTTTCTTTTTTTTTTTTTAGACGAATTGCACATGGGTAGCAATTGAGATTAGGCTACCATGGTGGATTGTGTCATGAGTCGAGTTATTGGAGAAATTAGAGAGATCGAAAGAAAATGGTACGAACAGAGGTGTTGCGTACGTTGTTCTTTGACAGCTCTAGTTTTGGTTAGGAAGAGATTGTGAGGGTGAGAGATCGGAAGAGCATGTTGTAAGGTTTTTCTCATTAATAAATGAATCTCTTTCTGTAGTTGTCGGTGGTTTACCGAGCCACGTTAAATTTGTGTTTTTTTATCTTTCGTGTTTCGTTTAGTTTTTGTTTCCGCTGCATAAGTTCTGATGGGGAAAAGTTGATTATTTTCCCAACAGTGGTATCAGAGACGAGTTTAGATGAGGGCTGTTTTTCCCAACAGAATATACATAATGATTCTATACCTATTTATGAATGAGAGATCCATGATCGATCACAAGTTTCTGGATTCTAATTTTCTTGGCTAGTGACATATATGATTCAAGAAAACAGGGGTTGCCAGAGTTGTTCTATTCATGATACAGCTTGTTTGGTGATGAGAGGTCCTCCAAGATCAATAGAAGGAACTAAAGCTAATACTGTTACAATCATAAATTGAATAGGAAAACAAATCTAGGCAACAAAATGTAGATTCCGAGAGGCGTGAATTCATGGGATTGTAAGGGGATAGAAAAATGAAGATTCTATAGAATTATCCACCAAAGTAATTAGATCGGACTATATATTTCTAGTATTTAGACCATTTTCAAGTGATAATCACGGTATAAAGAAATTATGAGATGGTTGGGAGAACACACTGAATTTTCGCAAGACAAATGAATAATAAATCAAAAGTTTTCTCTCTTGATCTTCCCATGCCTTCCCCACTATTACACGTAAAGTTTTAGCATGTCCAATTAGACTTCATTAACATGGAATTTTGTGAAAGGATATGTGCACCATACCTATCATTGATTAATTTGCAATCATTTCCTTCCAATTGATTCGCATGGGAAAGCCTCAATGACCATAATTGACCGAGCTAATTTGGGATTAAATTATCTAAAATCATATATCACTGTCAGCTACCAAAAACTTCATGCCTATAAGAAATATTAACTGGATGTTAAACAAGCAAAAAATATAGAAATTACAAAGAAAAAAACTCTTGCCTTTTGAAAAACTCCCTCCACATTGCACCAAATGGTAGAAGCCCTAAATTTCATGAGCACTAGTCACTACAAGCAATTTTTCTTATTCAAACCAAGGTTTGTAATTTTTCTAAAGAAAAATCAGCAACCAAACACAAAAATACAGCAATTATAAAGAAAAAAAACTCTTGCCTCTTGATAAACTCCCTCAATGTCACAGTAAATGGCAGAAGCCCCAAAATTCGTGAGCACCAGTCACTACAAACAATTTTTCTGATTCAAACCCAAAGTTCTTGTAATTTTTGTAAAGAAAAATCGGCACCCAAACACAATGTCGAGATAAGAGAAGATATATGATATTCAACTTTTTGGAGAGAGAAGAGAAAACAAAAAGAAGAATGAACAGATTGTTGCTTACGTACTGTCTATTTTTCCTTTTTCTTTCTTTTTTTAACACATTGTTTTAAGCTCAAATCTCATATCTCCAAAGCCTTATGAAAAATCAACAAAAAGAACCAAGAAAATCAAGTTCAATCGCATAAAAGCAATCTTAAAATCCATATATATATATTTATTTATTTTTCTTATGGGTAGAATGGAAGCTTTCTTGATTTCAGCCAAAAAGAATGACAGACAATAATGAAACACCATATAGCCAAAAGATTATTTACAAGGGATATTAATATCATGGCAAACCTAATTTTGATGATGAAAAAGGTTAAACACTGAATTGAGGAGAAGCTGAAATTACATTCAAGAAAATGGTAACTTCGTTTCTTACTAAAGAAGTGTTGTATATAATAATAAAAAAAATAATAAGAAGTTTGAATCCTTATGGATTATGTTGACCTTATTGTTTTAATTAATCAATTTATTTTTAGATAATAACGTCGTTTAAGATTTTGGTTATAAATTCCATTCGGTTCTAAGTACTATGTTTTATGTACTGTTGGCATTGTTTAAGGATTCTTGGTATTTTTATTGTCTACTCTATTTTAGATTATGTATTTTCGTTAACATATTAGGTTAGAGCTTTTGTGACTCTGTATTCTTAGAACAGGAAAATAATCAAAATGGAACGTAATATATGTATGCTATACATCATCATGTATTTGTATCGATGGACGATAAAACTTTGACATCCTTTGCTGTGATTGTTGATTTTTTTGTCAACGTAGCAGCAAAGTAGACACATCCTTCTTACAGTTATCTCTAATTCTATAGTTTCCTCACTGATTCATATGTCATTCTTACAAACTAATAGCAAGTGTATATCATTCAACATTTCCACTACAAAACACAAACATCTATCTATCTTCTTAAATCACCTCTCCAATTCCAAAAATCAATCTGCATAAGCAACTAAAAGAACTCAAAGCCTCCATAATTTATTGAAGAATCATACATAAAGCAAATTGGTAAATCGTAATCAATCACCATATTACCTTCTTGTGTAGTGCCTCAGTGCATCTTTTTTCCTTCTTTAGTTCAAAGCCGAAAAGAGTTATGATCTTAGACACCAATCCAACCCAAAGCTTCAAAAACATCAAAAGCTTAGTAGCAGTTACGATATGTAAGAAAAGCTTGATCTTTGTGATTAGAGAAGAAACAAAAACTTACGCAAGCATTAGGCACTGCTGGTATTAATACTCAGAGACTCAGTGTCAATATGATCGGAAGCCCCACCCGTTGTGCGTGCGGCTCTACATGTGGAAGGAAAACAAAAAAGAGGTAGTTAAAAATAGAGCTAATAAAGTAGAGAAGGGCTGTTGCGGTTCAAATTTTTGAAGCAACAATTTGATTGTGAGCAAAAAATGCCATTTTTCCTTCAGATTTTCAAAAATCAATCCTCGTTCACCAGATTCACCATTCATTTCATCACTGTTTCTGGTGCCGCCAGTTGTATAGGCTAGGGGTGGGCAAAAAACCGACAATTGGGTAAACCGGACCGACCGACCCGGTTTGGGTCGGTTTTTAGAGCTGATGGGTTGGGTTACGGGGTTCAGCTTGGGTTTGGCTGGTAAAACCGGTCAAACTCGAACCGAACCGGACCCAACCGGTTCGGTTTAACAGGTTTCGAGCCTATATATTATTATTATTTTTTTTAATTTCATCCCTAAAAACGCGTTTTGGGCTTCACGACTTCACTCTACACCCTTTGTTATAAAAAATCCCAATTTCATCCCAATTTCTTTTAATTTGCAACAGCCAACAGAGAATCAGATTTCGTGTCAAAAAAATAAAAACAAAACAGAGAATGGGTAAGGAGCGATTTGGGGTTCTACCTAATGAACACCATTGATTAACCATCAAACGACCCAGTGAAAACTCATACACAATGTATGTATATATATCTATACATCCAGTGAAAGAGAAACTTGGAGAGCTAGCTATTCGTAATTATACATCGTGGAATATCGGTGGATCTACACATGTATGTATGTGTAATTTATGTATATATCTATATGACCTAGTTTTGTTGGCTGTTACTTCGCTTCTACCACCGTCGTTATTGCTAACACGTCCTTCGTCTCTACCATTGTTGCTACGGGTGCCTCCGCCGCTGACTACCACCACCGCCTACGACAATGCTAAGAGATAATAGAGGGGGAGATGGGGAACCGAGAGGGGCGAGAGACTAGAGAGGATGGAGTGAGACGGCGGCTGTTAGTGTTAGGTTTCCATTTCCTCATTTCATTTGGGCTCCAAAACGTGGCCCATTAAGCTTTTTAAAGGCCTATTATGCTTTTTAAAAAACCAAAAAAAAAGGGAACCCGACCCTACCCAAACCGACCCACCCTACCCAAACCGACCCATAACGGGTCGGGTTGGGCGGCCTTTCGGGCCGGGCTCGGTTTGTATTTTTTCAAGCCGACTTCTTGTCGGGTCGGTTTCGGGTTCGGTCTAACCCGGCCTGACTGACCCGATGCCCACGTCTAGTATAGGCTGTGGATATGGAAATGTGTACAGTACAATTACGAAGAAAAGAACGGGAACCGAAAATTTGATAGAGAAAAAGAAAGCAAAAGAGAACCAATAATTTAGGTCATAAATGAAAAAGAAAAACAGATGTGGCGTGCAAGAAGAAGAAATATATGGCTGATAGCTGAAAATCTGGAGGCAGGATGGTGTAAACCGTCCTTACAAATGGAATAGTGGATGAAATGAAAACCAATTGAAAGAACGAGGTGTAAAATTGGCAATCTAAAAATGTTGTCCATGGGTACTTTATGCAGCAAATGTTGTACCAAAATTGGATCAACAGTGATAATTGCAACAAGCCATTTAGATATAGTTAGTTAGGAGAAATTAAGTCAAATGCTATAATTCAAAACAATATGCATGTTAGTTACAATTTCTTTCTTTTTTTTTCTTTTTTCTTTTTCTTTTTTTTAAGGAATGTTAGATACAATTTCAATGATGCTGTATATATTTGTTTAATGGAATAATGGAATATATGCATGAATTGCATGTATATTAGTCTAAATGAAATAATAGAGTGCATATATGAATTGAATACATATTAATTTAAATAAAACAATGGAATATATCCATGAAATAGCAAAAGCAATATGACATATTAAAGAAACAAAATACATCCATAACTATATATTTGGGACGAAAGTAGTACAAATTTGTTAGTAGGACATCACAGCCATATAGGCATGTGTCTAGACTCTAGATGAATGCCATTCTAACACAATTGGTTAGTTCTTTATGCCATTAGCGAGTGATGTGAACGTAGGCTTTGTGGGCTTGATAACTGTTTTTTCAAGAGAGCAGTTATTATGGTTTTTGTTAATTGTTTTTAAATAAAAGGCCATCTACCCATACCATAAGAAACAACAAATGCTTGGGGGGCATTGGGCAGTTCAATAGGGTTTTTTCACCCAAATCAAAATCGAACCATTGTGGTAGGTTTGAGGAATTTCCAAACAAAACCCGACTGAATTCGGTTTCAGTTTTTTTGGGCGGCTTTCTTGATTTTTTGTCCCCTTTTTTTGCTGTTTTCACCATTTCGTCTGTTTTTTCGGGATTTTAATTGAATCGTTAGTCTTTTCTTTAAATTTTTTGTCATCTCAAACTAGCAAAAACCGACCAAGCGGTCAGTTTTGCTGTTTTAGGACGTTTGATGGTTGAAAATGCCATCTCTAGCAAATGGTGAATATTTTCAATATCTTGATATATTTAATTTGAAGTTTTCAGTCCATGCACTGAATATTTTCACACATTGACCTTGTTTTATCATATATCCACCCAATATGACTAGTAGGTTTCAAGAGTAGACACGAGACTAGAGATAACATAATGTGATATAATACTAATAGCTATGGGCAAATCACCAACTTAAAAATTGCATAAATGTCTGGTATTATATTATACCATTATGAACTTGTTTGATTCTCATTATTTGACTAAATGTGGTAAAATCATAATGAAGAGGGATGTAGAATGTGTATTGGAAATGTAAAAAGATTTAAAATATGTAGTTGAAATTGAACAATTATCAAATTAAATGTTAAATCAGTAGTGGGTAAAATTATAAATTTTGAGAATAATGAGAATCAAACAAGCTCTTTATTTTGTGCTACAAAGGTAGAAAATGTCTGCTGTTTGATGAAATTCACCTCTATAGGATCTCTATAGGGCTCTATATAAGGGAGTTTAATACCGATAAAAAACAGTTACTTATTTGAAACAAGTGAATTCATAATTGTTTTTAATGAGTGATACAGCTTTATACATAGAAAAATAAAAATAAAAATAAAAATAAAAATAATCACCCGTTATCTTTAGTAAGATTATTCTCTCATATTCACTCTCTGAATAATGAGAAATCGGAACTATAGAAAAGTGTAGATATATACGGAGTGTTTGGTAACTGCATGAGATTATAATCTGCGACGTGACATCATTTTATTGGTCTTTTTGTAAAAAATAAACAATTGAGGCTTGACTTTTACTTTTTGACTTTTTTAAAAAAATAAAACTAATAAAATAATGTCGTGTACCAAATTATAATCCAGATTATTCATTCACAGTTGCCAAACACTTCTGTGATCTCGTGAAAATGGTCGCAAGCTGCTGTTTAACTACGTCACGGCCTCTATCAAATCGCACTATGCCACGTGTCACTCTGCCCACATTTTGTCTTCTTTAGTAGTCTCACAAGATCAGACTACCCCAAAGCCAATCGCTATAAAATTATGAAAAACACCCTTCCACCCTGAAATATATAATCACCATTCTCTTACTTCCGCTTTCTGAGGAAATCTGTTTTTGCTTTGGTCCGGTTATTTTATTACATTACAGTAAACTGAAGTTAGTTAATATTGATATAATTAATTATGGTTCGGACGTAATTATTCACCAGTCTTGATTTTTAGGGCTTTGTGTATTTTTGGGTCAATTTTCAGATCTTAATTCTTTGTGTTTATTGATTGAATACTGGAGAGCTCAAGTTCGCTTAACTTCAGGATTAATCACCAGGGGAACAGACGAGTCGATATCTGAGTGCTTCTCATAATCGGGTTAGCTAAGCGATGTTTATTATATTCATTTTCAGAATGATAACTACAGTTTGTTATTTATTTATTTTATTTTTACATGGCGAAAGTAATTGCTCTTTTTTGATGTTTTACTGCACTTCTATAGTCTATCAAGTAATGCCTGAACTCTTTCGCCGTAAAATTGGTAAGTATACATGTATGCTGTGCATCAATCAAGCAGACCTTTTTTTTTTTTTTTAATATATATAAATTAAGTCAGGAACAATTCAACAAAAGAAACAGGGGTCCATCTTGAAATGACCCATTTTATGTTTCATTTTTTATTCCGTTATATACTGTTCTATGCTTATATTAATCTTCTGCTTTTCCATCTTAATTATGTTTGAAATGGGTATAAGAATCCAAGGATTTTGGAACTTAAGGATATCAAATATAGAAGAATCACCTCTATATTTCAGGAAAGGGCTTCTATAATTGATCAATTTTCTTGTATATAATTGATTTCAGAATATTAGAAGATTCTTTTCTGAACAGGGTTAAAGGAAAAAGTGGATAAAACGATGTGTGAATTAGAATTTAATGTGAACGGTTTAATTTCATTGGTAAAGAGAAACCTACTGCTTGGATTTTGACGGATGGGTATGGCTTCGTACATTGACCTTTTATCTTCGTCCTTTCTCTTATGTGGTTTCTTTGGTTTGTGGACGCCACATGCTATCAAAATGGTCTTCTCTGTAGTTTTACAAAGCAAGCTCCTATGATGGCAACCTAGTACAATTTCGAAGTTCTGTGCTATTCTGTAGATACAAGTTTTCATATTTACTGAGAGTTAAGTGTAGGTGCGGCGAATGTTCATCTTACTTTGGCTTCATTTGGTGGCATGTATAAGAAAATGATCATATGTTTTTATTTTAGTTTGCTTGATATCTTAAGCAATTGTTTATGATTTGCAGATTTACTATGGTTAACTGCTCTGACTGGATTTTCATATCTGAGAGATTTTACATATGAAAGGTGCTTGAAGTTTTCAATATCCAAGAATTTTTTTTGTTTACATGATGAACTGCATATCCCTATTGCATTCTTTGTTTTCAAAAAATTTCTTCAAAATGATGTGCAGAAACGTTGTAATACCCGAGGAGATGTGGAAGTTGGACTGGTAATTGTGAGACTACTTGAATTGATAAACAGAAATCGAGAATGTTTGTATTAAATAGAAAAGCATTCATCTTCTTTAACAGATTAACTAATTGGTCTATATTATGGTGGTGGAAAAAAGTTATATAATCATGAATGTTTGTGGGGGAATAGAAAAGCATTCATCTTCTTTAACATCGATTAACTAATTGGCCTTTATTATGGTGGACTAATAAAAGTTTGACCTCCTATATAAATGGTTAGGTTGACGAATCAAACTGTAGAACTCAATATTCTCGAGATGTTGATTTCCTTATTCTGCTGTGATTATGACTGGTTTAATTGTGTCATTTTTTGGTGGATATGGAGATGGGATGGGATGCTTTGTTGTTGACCATTGAGTCGACAGTTTGCCCTATGATTTTTATACTCCCAAATATTATGCCTCCATATCTGATTACTGGAAAGAGGATCTATGAGAAGTATTGAACTAATTCTTTCTCTGTTCATTGAAGTAAATAGAAAAGACTTGCCTTGTTGACTGACTTTCCTAGCAAAAAGTGATTTCTGAGCATCAGAAATTAAACAAAGCTATGATTTTCCTTTTTTGCTTTCCTTTCTTTTGTATCCTATAACTTTTCGAGATCTGCAGAAGCATGTGTGTCGATAATAGGCCTTTGAAACAACAGTATGAATCCCTTGCCTAGTTCTCTTGCATGGCACAAATGTATGGCTGATGCACATAACAATATAGTGTAAAACCATCTTATAATCTGAATATGAAGTTGGCTGCTCCAAATGGAGCCAGGAGGATGGCTTCAAGAAGACCATTGACCCACATTAGCACCAAGGCAATGTGGAGAAACTAGTTAAATTCACGTCAAAAGATCACACTGGTGAACCTAAGATAAGTTTGTGGTAGAAAAGAATAAAAGAAATTTATGCTCTGTTTAGACAGTTGATTTCTAGTATTTGTATCATGGTCATATACAGTTTTTGACATTTTTATAAATAGACTGTTTTTTCATGCTTGACTATAATCATTTACGATATGGGTAAAAAAATATGTGGCCATACAAATTTTTAGATCGGAAGAAATGAATGGAAAGTGTAGTAATACTTCTTAGGAGTGCAAAAAGAACAGGACAACTTAAAATCGAGACGGCATTGACCTAACTTAGTTTAGAATCAAACATTGAAGAGGGTATAGTGCTTTCTTGGCATTACTGTATCTATTTTTACAAATACGTGAAATATGATTTTCTAAATGAGGTTTTCAGCTAATTGTGGATATAATATTCTTTTGCTCTATTCTTTTGTTGCTTGCGGATTACTACTGTCTGTTAAACTTTCACTCATCTAATAGAATATCTATTTTTGTATTGCCTTTTTGTGCTTTTATGTGTGACATTGACATCCATTTAGCTCCCAAACTTTGCTTCCTTGACTTTGTGTCATAATGAGCGGAAAACTATTTTTCTTTGGATCTCAAGAACACAGTATCCCTGGGTGCTGAAATTGGTTTCTAGAGGAGGTTTACATTTAAGGATGCCTTCTCTTCAGCTTCTACAGTTAACTGAACGTGGTCGATCTTCTTGTGGCCTCGAGGAGGTAAATCATATCGATTATCTGTGATTTTCTTTATGTGAATCTCTTTCCTCGCTTTCTGCTGATTAATTGCTACTATGTTTACTGAATCAGTAAAGTAGATTAAAGTGTCTGATTGAATTGGAAGAAGTTAATTGAGAGAATTCTAATCAGCAAATTACCATAATTCACCGAAGCTGAAGTAAATCTTGGACCTATACGATCAATAGTAGAAGATGATTAGAGCATTTCTTGTAATAACATGGCATTCCATTTGTAAGCCAAAGCTCTGCTTTAATGTAAAATCTACTACTATCTAGCCTGGTATGAGGCTTATTAAGAACATATTGTTATGTTTGATGTATTCTCTGCAAATGTGATTCAATGCAAGTATTCTCAAAAAATAATTTACCGGAGCTGCTGGTTCTCGTTCTTGTACTCCAAATGTTGATTAGCCTTTCTACAAGGCAGGGTAGAAATGAAGTAACCATAATCCTGTCAAGGGTGTACAGCAGGCCCCAACAGTAAGCAAATATAATATACTAGATATTATAGGAAAACTAAAACAAAATAGAGAAAAATGGAAGAAGAAAAAGAAAAAGAGAAAACAAAGAAATATGTATCATGTGAGAAAAAGAAACGTACAAGTGCTAAAATTTTTTTGACAGTTTACTTTTCATTCAATTCGATTTAGAAAATTAAATCCCTATATTCATCTAGTTGCACCTCCGTGTGGGATTTGTTTTATCCTTCTTTCTTTTTCTTTTCTCGTCTGTCTTTCAAGATCAAGGATAGATCTCCATAATAAATGCAGCTTGAGATTCTTCTGGCAATAACCTACAATATTGGATTATGTTTTCGATTTTCAATACCTTCTCCCTTATGAAGTAGCAATATCAAAAGTTTCCCATTTTTTCTGACAGGAAGGCTCTGCTTCTTGCAACTGGCATCATCGTTGCTGGTGGAACTGCTGCTGCATACATGCAATCACGAAATAGCTGTAGAAGTCACAAGTCTCTGGATCATTGCAATGGAACAAAGGACAATAAGGAAGAATCAAACTATTTGATTGGGAAGGATAATAGTGCAACTAAAAGTAGAAAAAAGAGGGGAAGTTTGAGGTCTCTCCAAGTTTTGGCTGCTATTCTTTTATCTCGTATGGGTCGAATGGGGGCGATTAATATCTTGAGTTTGGTGGCTATAGCGGTAAAGTTCTTCATTCAAGAAATAAAGTATGCCTAGTAAAGTTACATAGGAATCGTTATTCGATTCACGTCGTCTCTCGTATGTTACTCTATAGTCTGTAATGATTTATTTTCATCTTATTATTATTGTTTTTCAAATTCTTTGAGTCAGCAATAGTCTTTGAGTCAGCAATAGTCTTTCTGTATTTCTGAGGACTGTTACATTCCACGAGTGTTTGATTGGTTGTCCTGTTTATATTTTCTTAAAGTTAAAAAGAAATGCTACTTTTTATGGTAACCTTTCTCCCAAACAGATTTCTACAATCCTATACATTCTTTAGAATACATGGTGCTGTTGTTGTTAATGTCTTGATGCTTGTGTTTTTTTCAGGTTTTGCGGACTGCTGTTAGTAATAGATTAGCTAAAGTCCAAGGTTTCCTTTTCCGTGCTGCCTTTCTCCGACGCGTGCCAGCATTTTTTCGTCTTATTCTCGAAAATATTTTACTTTGTTTCCTCCAGTCAACATTGCATTCCACCTCAAAATATATAACCGGGACCTTAAGTTTGCGGTTCAGAAAAATATTGACAAAGCTCGTCCATACACAATATTTTCAGGTAATTTTCTAAGCTCCTTTTATTGCAGAATAACTCAACAATTCCTTGACGTCGGCTGTTTCCTGATGCTGCTATATTAACTGGATTCTCAAGTGTTATTTCAGAGTTTTGTGAATTTAATTGGGAGATTTGCCCCCCTCCCCTTGCAAATTTTAGGTCCTCTAGAGTGGTCAAAAGGTGTCTTTACTTTTGGATTTGGCTTGGGGAATGTGGGTAAAAAGTAAACTAAGATAAGATCAAGCGGTTAATGAACCATGCAGCCTTCTTTTTCCCTCTTGAAATAGAAATATAATAATTTGAAATGTGTTGGGGAAAATTAGCAGTATTAGTGAGGCCCACAAAAATATGTTGATAAAAATATTTCGACCAATTTTCTACTTTAAAATTGAAATAGAAGGCTAACATGATGAATAAATACATAGTTGTAAAAGGTGAGGCGGGGCTCTCCTTGAGGCCCGCCTTGGCCTTAGGCGGTTGCCTGCTGCCTTGAGGTGCTACTATGAGGTAATTTCCTTATAAGCTTACGCCTTTGGCGGTGAGGTCTATGGTTGCGCCTCAAGGCTCAAGAGGCGTTAGCCTCTAAATTGTCATCCAATTATTATTATTATTTTAATTTTTTTGGTTTAACAATTCAAAAACTTAAACCAAAAAATTAGAATTTGGAAGCAAGGAATTTCGCATCATATAGATATATCTTTTGTTTTTCTATCATTTCTTCTACAAGAAAGTTGCTGCGTTTCGACCCGGAAAATCGGTATTCAAGAGGCATGTTACCCTTTTCTGTTAGCTACTCAAGTTCTTTTTGTCATGGATGGGACATTTAGTCCACTCATCATTCTAGACTGTCACAAGTTGCAAACTACGAGATTGTTCACATTTAGTCCACTCATCATTCAAGAGGCGTGATGTACGTAGTGGAATTTTGATCAATTTATTTTGCTTTTCCTAAAATAAGTTATTTGTTTTACAACGTTCAAGCCTATTTGTATCGATTTGTCAAGAGGCTTACGCCTCACTTCACCTCGAGGCGCACGCCTTACCTGATCAAGGGAAAATGGCTCGAGGCATAGTTCCGACTTTTCAAACTTTGAATAAATAGCAATTGTGTTATTACTAATTTGTAAATTGTCCTTGTAATTTAGTTAACACAAAGCTGTTAAAGGGAGTGAAAATACCACTTTTAGAGAATCAGTTTGAGTTTCTGACTTGGATATCAACTCTCTAAGCTATTACTTGTCTGGAAGAATATTGGAGCGTTTATCATGAAAATGTCTTATAAAATTTGACTCTCACATGATTCGTGGGTCCTTTTCTTCCCTTTGTCAAGGTGGAGTTATGGTGGTGTAGGAAGAAGCAACCTGGAGCCTTGAATATGATAACAGGAAAAGTAGAGTCAGAATGGGGTGCCCTGATAAAGATAATGGTAATGCATGTTGGCGTTATGGCTGCAATAGGAGCTATTCAAGGAGAGCGCGGTGATTTTAATTACTGAGGATTGTGCAGGGCCAACTTCCAGTTAGTATGTCTGTTTTTATGGATAAATTGTCCAAGGATACCAAGAAGGTGGTATGTCAGTGTCTTCTTTTTGCTGATGATGATGTCATCTTGGTCCACCAAGACACAGGGAATATCATATTTAAAATGGAACTAACTGTATAGAACCTTTGAAATGGAAAGACTCAGATTCAGAAGTAGTTAGACTGTCGGAGCTAGATGAGTACATGAAATGTATTATCTGAATGCAGTACGTGCAACAAGCTAACAGAGATTGAAGCTACACGTATCTGAATGCTTCGATACTCAAAGATTTGATTAATCATTGGGAGGGGGATTTTGGAGCTGATGTGGTGTGTGAAAGGTTTTGAACTTTGTGCAATTAATGGATGTTTGTAATAATGAAATGGGAAATTCTGGAAGGAATTGATGTTATATAGGACAACTATTGAGCTATTACACACGCACACACAAACTGAGTATAGCTGGGTTGAAAATGTTATGATGTACTTGCAGTCAAGTAAGAGAGCGAGAAATAAGAATGTTCCTGAGTTGGTTAAATTGTGCCCTTTGAGGTAAATGATAAATTATTGTAATGGTTTGGGCTCTCCAAAAATGCCGTGAGATGCAATAATAGAAAAATGATAGCCGATATGTGAACTATATTTTATAATTGGATGAAGAGATTGTCCTACAGCCCCTGTTTGATTCCCATTATAATTTGTAAAAGGAAAGAATGAGTTCTGATGATTTCATGGGTCCCATAAAATTTGAGGTTATAGTGGATGATTATATGTCAAATCTGGTGATGGATTCTGCCAGAAACTTGCAAAATTATGATTTGGAATCAAACAAGCCCAAAATCATATGGAATGAGTTAATTGCAACGTAGTTGAACCTTTACAATTTGGATTCAGAGATAGCCTTCGATTCTGATTCTGAATAATAGGACGCATATAAGCAACTCTTAATTACGGTACAATTTTTTGTATCTAAATCTATGGAATTGGTGTCAGGCATCCGGGGTTGGATGTCAAACAGTCAAAAACAAATTAATCAAAATGGACACACGAATGACCTGGGAAGAAGTTAATTTCATCGTATGGTATCCAGTATCCATGCATTTACATGTCACCCTAGGTCACATGCAGCACACAGTTTAGGGCATCTCCAATGCAACAATTTGATGGTTTATATATACATATATTTTTGTTTGTGTGTGTGTATATTTAGAGAGAGAGAGAGAGATGAAAAATCAGTTGAAAGTATATAGGGGAATGTGCTTTTGTAGGAACTCTCAGGGAGAATGCGGAGAAAAAGGGAGAAAACTAAAATATGGATTTTATGTGTCTATATCCCCCTCCTTCGGTCGGCATTGTTTCATTCAAGATTTCAAGATGCTTCTACATTAATCTCTCTAGCTGTCTAACCAGTAACCATTCATAGAAGGGCCAAATTTTCACACGCGCCAACTTTTATTACCAACTTCTCTTACAGCGTGAAGTGATATGTTATACTTTTGAAACTAACTGAGCCAAGGATACTTCAGCAGTTGTGTAGAGAGTTGGTATAACAATTCTTGAACCGTTCAGTGAGTGGTAATAGCCACTGACAAAGTGACTGAAACTAAGAGTGAACGTACACTATCCTGCATTAGAAGCTATGGTTTGGTTTTAGGTGTTTGTGTACCCATTCTATTTTGTTGGTTTGTCCATTTCTGGAAGCAATTGCAAAAATGTACTTTTCTTCTGATATTGTGGATTTCTGACTAGCCATTAAGTTTGTCTGCATGCAAGGAGACACTAATATTTTATTCCACGCATCAACGTTGAAATCTTCCATTGATAAGTTGGTTGGAGACTTGGAATCGAATCAACAATGGGATGAAAAACTAGGTTAAATGCCTTCCATTTGAAAATTAATTTTGTCTATATCTTACAAGTAGGTCATGTAATACTTTACCAGCATTGTTGATTGTCCAAAAATGTTGTAATATTTCAAGTATAACTTTAAAGAATTCCATTTAGGTCTTTACCACAGGGTATCAAATTGCTCGATTTGTTTTTTAAAATACCAATACTTCATTGGGGTTTCGAGTAAATGAAATATACCATGAGATTATTTCATATAGTCCTGTCCATTCTTCGCTGTCAAGTTGTTAGGGAAAACTGCCTTGGCTTTGCATAGTTAACTTAGATCTGTGCCCTACGCTTTTTATTCTCTTCTACTCTTTTATTTGGCCTCATGATGGTCTTATATAACTAAACGACAACTATGTAAGAAAGAAGTTAGTTCTATTTTTTTGTTTTATCATACAGAATCTTGCATAATGCAAAACATGCAGTTTTCCCTTTCCCCCTAATCTGCTGAATAGCATCTTTTGATTGCCTGCAATGTGGGTTCATACTTCATAACATGATTGAACTTGCTAGTGGATACTTTCTCCTTTGACTACATTGGTCTTTATCAGTTTTGTTATTTGGGTTCCAGAATATGGTATACTACAAGATGTCCCATGTTGATGGTAGAATATCTAATCCAGAACAACGAATTGCAAGTGATGTACCGAGGTTCTGTTCGGAATTAAGTGACCTTGTACAAGAGGACCTGGTTGCTGTTACGGATGGGCTGCTTTATACTTGGCGTCTGTGTTCATATGCCAGCCCGAAATATGTTTTCTGGATACTGGTAACCCGCTCTTTCAAACTCTTATCATTTTATTAGTAAAATATGCTTTTTGTTTAGCACTTTATTTCTTTCAGATTTTCAAATAAGGCAGTATCATTCTACTAAGGAATTTTCAATTCAATACGTATCCTTATTTTCCAGGCCTATGTGTTGGGGGCAGGGACCACAATCAGAAACTTCTCTCCTGCGTTTGGGAAACTCATGTCTAAAGAACAACAGCTGGAAGGGGAGTACAGACAGTTGCATTCACGATTAAGAACCCATGCAGAAAGCATAGCATTTTATGGAGGGGAAACCAGAGAAGAGTTTCACATCCAGCGGAAGTTTAAGAGTCTCGTACGACATATGAGGGTTGTTCTTCATGATCACTGGTGGTTTGGCATGATTCAGGACTTTTTGCTGAAGTATCTTGGTGCTACTGTTGCTGTTATCCTGATAATAGAGCCCTTTTTCTCTGGCAACTTAAGGCCTGATTCTTCAACCTTAGGACGTGCAGAGATGTTGAGTAATTTACGATATCATACTAGCGTTATAATATCATTATTCCAGTCCTTGGGAACTCTTTCTATAAGTTCAAGACGGCTCAATCGCCTGAGGTATTACTTTTTTAGTTGATTGTGAGATTGTAGGCCATTACACCTCTTGAGTTGAATTTTATAGGTTTTAGTAATTGAAGTTTACTGTTGCCTTCCATTCAATGACCATGAATGCAATATTGCAGTATATAAATTCTTCTAGAGATGTAAATTGGTAGTGAATTAGTTACATTAACAAGATATCGTACTAATTTCAACCCTTTTCTCGGACGGAAACGTCTTTAGATTTCTATTTCCTTTTCAGGTAATGTGTTCCTAGAATTCTAAGGGAACTATATAATGTGGCGTTAACATGAAGTGATTACCTTCGAATTCAGTAATATCAGATAGCAATCATAAGCTTAGCGCAAAATGCCAGAACCACAGCCTGCCGTCACATTTGTTGTTAGACTATTTTTTGCCCTTATTTGAAATTATGTGGCATCTAAGTGATTGCAATTTCCTTTCTTAATTACCTTCAGCGTTTCTATTATCAACTCTGGTAAATTTGTCAATCCATACCATTGTTTATATGGCTTATTTGACATTGCTAGTCAGAATTCATGTCTGATTAGCTATCATTTTAGCTACAATTGACTCCTTTAAATTTGCAGTGGCTATGCTGATCGAATTCATGAACTCATGGGAATATCAAGAGAGCTAGGTATACGTGACGCATCTTCCATGCAGACTGATGGGAGCAGGAATTATGTTAGCGAAGCAAATTACATCGAGTTTGATGGTGTCAAGGTAGTTGGAAGACATTGTGATGCTCTATTTGCTCCGTTTTCCCCCTATCTTTAGTTTGTCTTTATATTATAAGTGTATTGGGCTTTCAGGTTGTTACTCCAACTGGTAATGTATTGGTAGAGGATCTGACTCTGCGGGTTGAAGTAGGTTCCAATCTTTTGATTACAGGTACTCTCTTTAGGTTGAGATTAGTTATTACTGTGAATATCTATTTACTCAATTGGTTACCTTTCCTTATGGCTCACTCGTTCGGACTGTTTTTGTAAAGAAAGGAGCTCGTATGCCTAGGGTCATGAATTAAATAAATAAAAAAGAAAAAAACACTCTTTCTTATGTCAAATGTTGTGTATTAAGTACTGTATCAGTATAGGCTATTTGCTATATGAAAGTGTAGTGGACTATGCTCCTATATAACTTTCTGACAGTAGCACTTATCTATTAAAGGTCCAAATGGCAGTGGTAAAAGCTCTCTTTTTCGAGTTTTGGGAGGTCTTTGGCCGCTGGTATCTGGCCATATTGTGAAACCTGGAATTGGTTCAGATCTAAATAAGGAAATCTTCTACGTGCCACAAAGGCCATATACAGCAGTGGGAACTCTGCGTGACCAGTTGATATATCCTCTTACTGCAGATCAAGAGGTTGAACCTCTTACAGAAAGTGATATGATTGAGCTGTTGAAAAATGTAAGAGATTCTTCCATATATAAATTTTTGTTGTCAGCTTTCAGGTTCTATCATCCTGCCTTATTGAAGCTTAATTTCCAATAGGCTTGGCTTTATTGATTATTCATTGGTGCAGGTTGATCTTGAATATCTACTGGATCGTTACCCTCCTGAAAAGGAGGTGAATTGGGGTGATGAATTATCACTAGGTGAGCAACAAAGGTTGGGAATGGCTCGTCTCTTTTACCATAAACCCAAATTTGCTATCCTTGATGAATGCACAAGTGCTGTGACTACTGATATGGAGGAGCGTTTTTGTGCTAAAGTTCTAGCCATGGGAACATCATGCATCACTATCTCTCACCGCCCTGCTTTAGTTGCATTTCATGATGTGGTCCTATCACTGGATGGGGAAGGAGGATAGATCTTCATTATAAGAGGTAGGTAGGATTTTCAAGTAGTGATTGTTCTTGGTCATTAGTCTAGTGGATGCTAATGCTTATTCAGGGATTGTTTCATGCTTATTTAGAGAAGTACGGAATATGTCGTTGATCTAAATGCACAATTATTTTTCTAAAAGAATGTAGGGATGAATTTTAGTTTTAGGAGAAAATGATTTTGAAAATCACAAAACATATCAGGCTTGCTAACACCTTCATAAAATTTGTAGAGCGGACTCTCCAGCTCTCACAGAATCTGAAATCAGTAAAAAGAGAAATCTGGAGACAGACCGCCAAAATGATGCATTGGCTGTCCAACGTGCTCTTCCGATCTCGAAAAAGGTATCTGGTTCTCAATCTCAATTTGTAGTTTATATTTAACGTTGTCGGATATAGATCCATGCTCATGTTCGTTAAACTTTTTGGGCGATATCTCTTCAGGATTCAGCATTTTCAGCTTCCAAGGTGCAATCGTATTCGTCGCAGTTAATAGCAACATCTCCGACTGACAATGGTGAATATCCTTTGCCTGTCTTTCCACAACTGCAAAGTGCTCCAAGGCTGTTGCCTTTGCGTGTAGCTGCCATGTTCAAAGTATTGGTATGTGATCTTCAGTGCTGAAACTATTTCCGGTGGCTTAAGGCTCAAACATTTTGTCACCTGTAGATTCTTATTGTCTGTGCTTCTTAAATACTCCTGAATTCTTTTGATAACATTCTAGCTTTGAACACGTTTTCCTTAGATACTAAGTGGTTGACTTTCACACTACTGATGTACATGTGTGTCCTTTTCTTCATAAAATCTAGGATATAAGAATGTGGCTGAGATCGGATCAAATTTTACAAATGGGAACATGAATATGTTTATAAACTTAAAAGTTATTTTAAGAATTAATTTATTGATAATTTTAGATGCACATTTGAGTGAATTAAAGGTCTCTCTTTCAACTTAAATGATATAAAGAATCCTCTTTTGTTTTTAAGGATCTCGTACCAATAATCTCTACCCACCGAGACTGGGTACTTCTTCAAAAATAGAGTCTCCAAGCCTGAGCAACATGGCTTCATAGTGGTGCTGACTCTTCATTGATTTTAGAAAATTAATCATGACTCTAGTTCTGTGATGCATCGACATCCTTAATGTTACATATAAACTATAAAGCATTGAACAGATACATTTTGATGGTGACTACTTGGTTGGGGGCGGGCATAAGTTGCACTGACACGCATTAGCTCCTAGCCTATAGTGAGACTTCCTATTTAGCCCGTCAAACAGCTGCATATGCTGAACATGTTCCACGGGTCAGCCCGAGAGAAGGAAACAACCAAAAACGGAATGCAAAGAACATAAACGCAATTTGGGGGAAAGAGGCGATAACTTTAATCAAATTGTGATTTAGAGGAGATGATAGTCAAAGACCATGGAGACAAAGTTGCTGTGGACAAAAAGTAGCAAATCAGAAGTCTCTGAAGAAGAGATGAAAACCCCTAATTTAAACTCTAAAATATTGATGGTTTAGAAGAAATGAAACCTAAAAAGTGAACAACCAATCTGCAATATCACATGAGCAAATATGCTTGTCTGAACAACCCCTTGCTGATCAATTAAAAGGCAAAAGAGAGATGCACCCGAAAAAAACCATCTCTGTATGTATATTAACAATAGACCCGGTTTGTATAAAAAAATTAAACTTTTGGGGAAGTTCCAAGCTCTTAGGAATTAGAAGCGTTTAGTATTTAATACCTCTATAGTATTTAATGTTTAATACCTCTATATGCTGTGCTGTTTGATTTCTTTCTGAGGGAACTTAAATTATCAACCGCTTGCTTCATTTCCTCTAACAAATGATAGTAATATGGATTTTTACCTGTGAATTCTCCCCTCCTACTAGGGAGAAAATGGAAGTATGTTTACACTTAAATAAACTAAGAGCTTGTTCTTGGGAGATTTATGTGTAAATAGATTTATGAAAGTTAGATTTATAGGAGAATATGTGGTGGGAATGTAAAGAAATATTATTGGGAAGTGTGAAATTTTGTTTTTTTTTTGGAGAATATGTGGTTGGTATTTATTTGATAAATGTATGGATTTATGTAAAGCTCCCAAGAACAAGCTCTAAATGAATTTCCATTTCCTTTTTCTTTTTCTTTTTTTTGTTTTTTTAAATTATAATTGTAGTTTCTTTAGTTATATTTATAATAATTTTTAAGATATGGTGCTTTTTGCGTGTCAAGTTGGTATCTTCAGTAGATATTCTCAATGTGATTGTGTTCCAGGGATTTCATATTCCAACTCTTTTTTGCAATAGCCAGTGTTACATTTTCTTTTTCTTGGGAGTATATTCTTTAATTTTACAGTTGTGTCATGGTAGTTGGACGCGAGTGCTTGTTTTGCATCCTTTTGACTTCAATCTTATTAACTATTATCCCCATAACTAGAACTTAAAATTCTTATTCGGAAATGAGAATGGATATTTTTAACTGAATTATGATGATCTGGAAGTTCTTTTGGTGATTTTTTTAGGTTCCTACGGTGCTTGACAAACAGGGAGCTCAACTCCTTGCAGTTGCCATACTTGTTCTCTCCAGAACTTGGATCTCAGACCGCATTGCCTCGTTAAATGGTACTTCTTTCTATTCTATAACATATTATGTTTTGTTCTTCTTATCTTTTTTGTTTACTTTATTTTAGTTTTGTTTTGTTTCTTTCTTTTTTTATTTATTTATTTGCCCCCCCTGTGTGTGTGATGTTTGCATCATTTTTAACAATTTATTTCATCAGGGACCACTGTTAAGTATGTTCTAGAGCAAGATAAGGCAGCCTTTATCCGGTTGATTGGTATCAGTGTTCTCCAGAGTGCTGCATCCTCCTTTGTCGCTCCCTCTTTGAGGTATCTTGGCATCTCCATAAGATTTTGACTTTTTTTGCTGGTATTATCTGCCTTATTCTTTGAGATATATATTTGAGAAAACTGTGTGTTTGCCAACACATTATACTAATATTATTGCGGCGTATAGAGCCTTTTTGGAGAGGAAGAAAAAAGTGGATATTATACCTTTACAAATTGTTTCTCTGTGTGTGTCTTCAAACTGGGGCCATTTGTAGTTCAGTGAAGATTCGTGGATGATAAGGCATATATTCTCGGGGGAACTGTTCCAAATATTAGCACACAGATAACCGGAACTGGATTTATATCGACGTGCATTCTTTGCAAGTTGTTCATGATACAACTCAACAACTGCGGCTAAGGTTTCAATGCTGACTTAGATGGTTTAGTTGTGTGTTGATGGCTAGCAAGTGAGCTTCACAGAATTATGAAATTGAAAATTCTCTCGTTGTAATTTGTCCATGCTCTCTCTCTCTCAAAAAAAAAAAAAAAAATGATAGCGATATGAAATTGATTTCTTAACATAAATTAGTATTTCCACGTGAATACATAAGTTTAGTGTGTTACAACCTTGTTTGTAGAACTCACCCTATGAAGTTATCTTTTTACCCGCGGGGGGGGGGGGGGGGGACGCCCAATAAGT
>CAVNYN010230640.1:33365-48460 GCA_963692815.1 Nyctanthes arbor-tristis
AATCTAACCAACGGGCTCTCGACTTGTACCAACCCATTACTCCAATGCTTCAAAGCCAACTCCCATAGAAAGAAGAAACGGAGAGGCTGAGGGGGAAAATTGATTGGAAAATGGCTGGGTAATTTCCAATGGGCACTAAACTTTACCTCATACTTCTATTTAACCACTCAACTTTTAAAATATTCCTGAACAATTACTGAACTTTGCTCTATATTTCTACATTAGAATTAGAAGCCTATGAAAATCACAATACCAGTGGACTGGGAACTGGTGAAAATGACTGAAATTGTTAGTTATTTCACATTTTTAGTGATAATACTAATTCAACTACAGGACCGCAAAAATTTCTTGCTATAATCTTATCCGGAGTACCAAATATGTTTGCTAATCTTTGTAGTGATTTACTGATTCAGTTGCAGAACCACAAAAGTTTCTTGTCAATCATCTTCTCCCAAAAATCAAATATATTTTTGAATGTCTGATGTGTCTGCTTGAAGTGCTCATGAATAATATCTAATTATCCAGAATTGCTCTTTTATAATTTTCTGTTATTACTTGTGAAGTTGTATTTTAGCGTAAAGTGGGCGTGATTATAGAATCAAGAACCCAGACATGTAGATAAAAATCTAAAGTGGGCATGATTATAAAATCAAGAACCCAGACACGTAGATAAAAATCTAAGTGGTGTAATGAGTGGCTCCCTGAGCACTATTCTGATGTGTTGCTCAGTTTTTGATAATTGCTCACTATCTTTGGCTAGCTACGGCAGTTCTTCGTGTAGTCTGTCTTGCTCAGCATGTCTTATTTTTTAGCTTGTCTTGCTTCACATATCCTGAATCTTACAATTCCTACTTGTACTGTCCAGATGATTGAATCCAGATTCACAGAACTTTTTAATCACTCTATGTTGCTTCTTAAGAGGAAATGGTTGTTTGGTATACTGGACGACTTTGTCACGAAACAACTTCCACACAATGTTACTTGGGGTTTAAGCTTGTTGTATGCCATGGAGCACCAAGGGGATCGCGCCTTGACTTCAACACAAGGTGAGAGCAATCCAGTAACATTTTACTTAAAACTCTCAGTTCATATATGTTATGTTTATACTACTTTCTTATTCAGGTGAATTAGCGCATGCTTTGCGATTCTTAGCATCTGTCGTTTCTCAAAGCTTTTTGGCATTTGGAGACATTCTTGAGCTACACAGGAAGTTCCTCGAGCTTTCTGGTGGTATCAATCGGATTTTTGAGCTTGAAGAGCTACTGAATGCTGCTCAACATGGTATGTCTGTTCTAGGCTCCTTGATATTCTAGGAAGTCTCTACTGTTTTTTAGCTTCTTCTTTAAGGTTGTGTTGATTCATATTGGAATTTTTAAAGAAATAACCGGCCAATGAAATTCCACATTCATGGTACCATTCTAAAGAGTCTGCAATTCTTTTGGAAGCACAGGATATCCACTTAGAAAAATCTCGTTACTTACTGGAGGGGTGGCATTGTACAGCAGAAAGATTAACTGCCTCTGACTTTTTCTGTAGTCTGGTGTGTGAATTTTCTACCAGAACTTTGAGATGAATAGATCTGCTGTGTTTCATTAACACAAAGACTGAGGCACAGTTGAGTTCCCGGTTGGAAAGAAAAGGATTAGTTTCACAACATCAAAAATTATGAAACTGTTTTTTGATCCTTCACATTATATAATAGAATATTATCTTATGTCTGAAAATCTGCAATTTAGGAGATTTCTTATGTTATATGGCTCTAAAATATATTTAGAACTTTTGAGTCCTCGATGAATATAACAAAAGAGTGACATATACTCAACTGTTCTGGCTTCTTTTTTCACTGAAATGCTGTTCCAACGTCAAACTTCAATACCAACCATATATTCTCTATAAAAAAATTGTTTTTCACGTTTCCCCATACTTTCCATGCCACTTCATCACACATTCTCCCAAAAAAATCAATTCTCAAAAAAATCGCTTTTAGAAGCTACAAAGAACGAGTTGCAAAACCTGTTGGATCTCTGTACATATATTCTTATTTTGAAGTTTGAAGCCATAGAAAATCAGGAACTTCCATTAGATTGTCTATGCAATATGCTCTTATCCTATTCTGGTTTCTTGGTTTTGAAGTTTTTTGGATTACTTTTCCTAAATTCGGTGGCTCTAAATTTAAATTCTTAGCACTTGATGTCCTGAAGAAATAGAGAAATTTAAGAAGTTATTTGCATGGTAGGGTAATGTGAAATATGGTTCTGTTCTCTGAGGCCATCGAAAAATGTGACTGTAACTTTGAAGTGACTGTAACTTTGAAGTAACTAAAAGTTCTTGGATCCAAGTACTGATCTCCTTATTTGGAATTCTTCGGGATATGCAGTAACATTATAGTTGATTATTGTGGTATTGGCTTAATTTTGTGGTTTTGGAGACATGTTTTGATTTTATCTGGCTGAGAAGGTTGATAATTTTGCAGATCACTACAGTGGCAGTTCTACATCATCTAATCTGACTGAATCTCACTCAGACAGTGCTATTTCTTTCTCCAAGGCGGATATCATTACACCAACTCAAAAAATGTTGGCCAAACAACTGACATGCAATATAGTTCCAGGAAAAAGCCTTCTTGTTACTGGTTAGTGGATAATTCACCTCTGTTACGGTAGTCTTGCTGGTAAATCGTTCTTGACAATTTTCCTTTTGAAGGTCCAAATGGGAGTGGAAAGAGTTCCATCTTTAGAGTTCTGCGAGGCCTGTGGCCTGTGGTCAGTGGGAGACTTGTTAAACCGCACCAACAAATTGACTCTGGATCTGGATGTGGTGTTTTCTATGTGCCTCAGCGACCATATACCTGCTTGGGAACTCTAAGGGATCAAATTATATATCCACTCTCCCTTGAGGAAGCACGGAGAAGAGCACTAGGTTTGATAAATCTAAAAGTGTTCTTGCAAATGCTTCTAGCTTCCTTTGAATTTATTTTATTTTTGGCAGATATAAGGACGATATTTCCTTTGAGCTTTTTCTGCATAGTTGCCTGCAATTGTGGGATGGTAGAATACCTTGGATGTATTAGCAAATGAATATTTTGATGTACAACATCAAATTCTTATTATGATTTAGCGGTAGGTGCTTCCAGTGAAATGCAAGTCATTGCAGACTAAAATTCAATTAAGAAGCCTGACATCATGCTCAATTTTATTAATGGTTCAATGTGTAAGTGGTATTTCTCTAGAAATCAAAGGAATGGAAGAGTTATGTATTTTCACAAGGTTGAAGTTCTTGTGCTTTATGAATTGACAAAATCACAGTAAATCTTTCAAGTCATGAGTTTGACAGCATCCAGAGATGTATTTTCTAACTTATTTAGCTGTTGCTCTTATATGGTCTGGAACCTAGTTCTTTCCATTTTACTCTGTTAACAATTCAGCAGTTTGTGTCCTAATCTTCGTATTTTTTTTTTTCTGAATTAAAATTCTAGGACATGAATCTGTTGGCACCTCAGACAGTTTGGACACACATCTAAAAACCATTTTGGAGAATGTTAAATTACTTTACCTTTTGGAAAGAGAAGGGGGATGGGATGCTAACCAGAACTGGGAAGATATTTTGTCACTTGGCGAACAACAGAGACTGGGGATGGTAAGTGCAAAGACATTTACGGGTCTTGACAGTGGGCTTTTTGACATATCAATCTAATATAATTCTTTATAATTTTTGACCTAATTTTACTTTTTCACAAGGCACGACTGTTCTTTTACAAGCCCCAATTTGGAATCCTAGATGAGTGCACCAAGTAAGAAAATGGAACCAATAGCATATTCATTTGTTGTTTACTTTATGGAGCAAAGCTTATTCTCATCTCTTGGTATTATTTTCCTCTTTTCATCTTACAATTACAGTGCAACCAGTGTTGATGTTGAAGAGCATCTTTATAGCCTCGCTAGTAACTGGGGCATCACAGTTATAACATCATCGCAGGTACGTTTCTATATACTGACTGAATATCAGTCTGTTTTGTCTTTAGTTAACTTGTAACGAGATCAAATTGCTATCAGCTGCTGAATCTTCCTTGCTAATATACTGTTATGTTATATTTATGTTAGGTGCTGCTGTTTAACCTCAAGTGTATTTCTTATCATTTAATTACTTTCTTGCGTATTTTTTTCCAGCGTCCTGCTTTGATACGATTCCATGCTTTGGAGTTGCGGTTGATCGATGGTGAGGGGAAGTGGGAGCTTCGTACAATTGACCAGTGAATGGGTTTTCCATTTGCTTGTACTTTGCTTGCATCATAACGTAAAGATGATGGTGCGCCACCAAGCTTGCCATCCACTGGACTGGATATCAATAGAATGATACATTTTAGGGGGCAATCCTCCAAGCAATTACCGGAGGTCTGGAAGCAGTTAGTTTTAGACGATACACGATAATTATTGTTAATATGAAATCTGAACTAAAGAAACGCAGTTAGAGCTAAATAATTTTCCCAATTTTTCTATTGGTGGTTGATTTAGGTCGAGGGGGAAATTGTTATTGATAGAGAAGTTATGTACAGGCATTGAGTGTTAACCAACACTCGTCTTTATTTTGTTGTAAAAGTTAGCAGCACTTGATCATTTATAGTAGCCCTCTTAATAATATGAATAAATTTGGGCAGAGGTAGGCGCCTCTACCCAGTCGTCACTTTTGCTTTCTGAGCTCATTATGTGACTGAAGTTCAAAGGCGGGTACTTTATAAGGATCCTTTTATAGATTACATAAATGATTTCTTTAATTTGTCAGGTTGATGGGTCGGATGTCGTGTTTTGAGCCTTTTTTTTAGAGTACTTCACTAATAACGACTTGTTATATGCATCAAGTTGAAAAGTTAGATTTTCTACCTAGTGGAAAATCCTTCACGTGTTTTATTTGATGCATCTTAGTGGTTCAATCACCTATGGGTTTCTGGTGATGATTTTTTTGAAATTCTTTTATCTTGTTCTTATCGACGAATTGAGATAAGTACTCGGCCAACACTTTGATGCCTACATTAGGAATGGCAATGGGAAGGGTTCGGGGCGGGTATGCCTTTCCCCATTCCCAACCCGTTAAGAAATCCCCCGTTCCGTACCCGCCCTGTACCCAATTGAATTGGGTACGGGGCGGATACAAAAAAAAATACCCGTTACCTGCCTCGTTAAGAAATAACTAAAAAAATATAGAAAAAATATAATTAAAACTATATGAAAAGTCATTTTAAGTATCATGTCAGTTTCATCTTTGACATTTATATTTGAAATTTTATAGAGAACAAAATATTTTTTTCAAAAAAAAAAAAAAAAGAGACCGGGTATCGGGGAGGGCGGGGCAGCCAAAACCTGTCCTCGCGCAGATACGATTTCGGGACGAAAAATTTCACTCTATACCTGCCCCGGGTATCGAGTAATATTCACTTCATTGTCATTCTTAACCTACATGTCAATTTACTCTCTCTCAAAAGTACTTGTGGCCAATTATTCTAAGCATAGGCGCCTACTTTGCTCTACCCGAGTCCGGAGAAAACCATTCTGATTGGATTTTCTGAGTTGTAAAGTGAAATCTTTGGACTATGAGATGTTCTGCGGGTCCGTTTTAATTCATAAAATAAGACGGAAAAGAGTTGGCAACCACCGTAGCTTATGGTTTGGCTGTTGCCACTTGCCATTATGGCAGTGGGTCTCTCTCTCTCTCTCTCTCTCTCCACCCCCCCATGCATTTAGAAACAAGTAATAATGAAAATACAAATTCTCTTTCCATTCAAATTGAGGGCGAATGTGTAATATATGAATATATCAACTCATTCTGGACAACTGTTCTGTATATTTAATGGACAACTAGAATTATCCTTTTTATTTCGTCTAATAGTTTTATCGTTATTTTTTTTCAAGATTTAATAGTTGATAATTTCTTCTTCAAAGATGTTGATTTTATAATGTAGAACTTCAAGACTGGAAGTGTTTGATCCTAGTAAAGTTCAAACGAGTAATTGGATATTCAAATTCAGGCTTCTTAGCTTTGTATGTGGACGTAAGGTCCTATATATTTACGGTGATTAGTAGATAATGAAAATTAATTACATGATTCAATAGCTAATGGAATTTATTGGACGCGTGTCTTCTTCGCGCATTGATAGACATATTGATACATGTTATTGTAAGTCATATTTATACATGTCACAGTGAAATGGGTGATCAAAATTCTACATATGTAAATAATCATGTACGCTTTCTGAAGAGCAATATTGATTTGGAATTTGACAGTTTTTTTGGACTTTCTTTTTGCATAGGAACCAGTTTAATCTAAAATGGATTGTCATACTAATATTAATATATAGTGGCCAACTAGCCATTACAAATTAATGGTGCAACCACATGGCAACTCAATGCTTATCCAAAGGGTCGCCATGGAATTATTAACCCTTTAAGAATTCCAAGAGCTAATATGAATTACATATATATTTAACCACAGAAACCCAATCACATATTAAAGTTAATTAATCAGTGTTCTGTAAACGTGACTCTCTTGATTGAATGTGGAAACTACTTGTATAATTAAATTTTAACTATCTTATATAAAAATCAATTAGTTCCTGTAATAAGACTAAAAAATTTCCATAACATTCAATCATTGGTCGAACTCTAGAGCTTTAACAATTACTAAAGCTTGCAAGTTGTAACCCCTCAACTAGATTCCCCATGAAGTAATGCTTTTATTATATGTATTAGATTATATGGATAATTAATATTAGATTTAGAGGAAAATCTTTGGGATTTTGTGTATCTTATGCTTGATTAATTAATAATTAGTGGAGAATGGAGATTTGAGAATATTCAAAAGATTGTATAAAAAAGTAGCACTACCTTCCTTCCACTGTCTACAAGATCTCCAACTGAGTGTATATATATACCCTATCAAGCAACACACTTCTCTCCATCAAAGGAAAATTCAAACTCTGTTTTATCAGATATGGGGTATCAATTATGTTCTTCGACTCTCTGTTGTGAACTCAGAATCATTAGAGCTAAAAACATAGATATCAAATCCAAGGGAGAAGTATTTGTTAGATGCTATCTGTCTACAGGAAGCAACAAAAGAGTCCAAATAGACAGTCAAGAAATCTCAACACAATCTGATTTGACATGGAATCAGACTTTCTCTTTAGAGTGCTCGGCAAGTGAAGATGACTCCTCCATGTCCTTGCTCAAACAGGGAAGCGTGGTTTTCGAGCTCAGGTGGAGGAGCTCTGCACCCTTTGTTGGCAGAATCAATGGCTCAAAACTGTTGGGAAGAGCTGAGATTCCATGGAAAAGTGTTTGTTTATCACCGAATATGGAAATCGAGAACTGGGTTGCGATGATCCCAAAAGGTCATAAATGGGTTGATGAAGATGTTAAGGCAGCTTCAGTGCAAATAGGCATGAAAATTCAAGAATCTGCAGAGGCACCAATCAAGAGGAGGAGAAATGATAGGAAGTGGGATGAGTGTGGATGTTGCATTGATGGCATGTGTAATTCATGTGTAGATTATGAAATGTTTGCAATTGGAGCAGCTTTTGAAGCCTTGTAATTCTAGTTAGGGTTGGTTCTTGTATTAAATTTTGGATTGTATTCAAAATTTTTAAGTAGTTTCTATGGGAATTCAAACTAAAACTAAATGGCAATTTCAGTTGGCATTTCCATCAATTTTCACCTATATATGATTTTGTATTCCACTGAAATTGAGTCCTACATATATCTATATATAAAAAGGTCGGATTGAAGATAATATTTTGATTTCCACATTTACTTAAATAAGATTTGAGCACTGAAAATCCAAAAGCTGCCTTTTCACTGCCTCTGTACCCTTTCTTCTCATATAAACCACGTAAGGATATCATATAAAGAGGTAAAAACAACACACACCAATATGACTGGCTTCACTTCCTTTTAATCTTTACCAAGCTTCACTATTCGCCTAGGCGTTGAGACCTAACCTAAAAGGTGTCGGTAGATCAATTTACGGCTCTTAGGTTTCTGTCTATGTATCGATATCGAGTTTAAAAAGACATGAATACCTACTTTGTGTTTTAGCAATTTCTAGTGTAGTTTTAAAACGGCAGTTGGGACAATTTTTTTGTTCTTTTTTTTTTTTTTAAATATATTACAAAAAGATTGTAAGGGACATGAGTAACTTCATTAATTCTTTTCTCAAATTCTTCCCCTTTTCTTCTTGCTTTTCTTTTCTTCTTTTCTTTTTCCTCTTCTCATATTTTTTCTTTTTTTCATTTTCTTCCTGTATTTGTATTGTATGTGTATTTACTTAATGATATATATGAAGATATGGGAAAACAATAGACAGAAGTCGAAAGGGAGGGAAGTGACGAGTGAGGGGGGGGGGGTGCATTGAACTTCAGTGCTCGAGCTCCAATTTTTTTAGGTTGAGCAAGCATCAAGTGTCAATGTGGATCACGCAAGCTACGAATACTAGGGGGATGAATTATCTAACTACTCCCTTTGTTCCAAACTAGTTGAGAGTACGTGTTTTGCACGTCTAATGTAAGTGATGAATAACAATATCTTACAAAGTATATTACACGTAATGGTTTGATCATGATTATGTAGAATTTCTTGTCTTAGGTCTTCAATATATAAGTCCCACAATTTGTTTGCCTTAGTGGCTTTACATTGGACCAGCAACGTGGCTATAAATATGTGAAATTCAAGACATTTGAAATGCACCTGCTTCATCTAGACATTTAATAATGCTATGATCAGATTTTAAAAGACATTTTTTTTGTGGTGCCTACTTAAATGTTTATTGTAATTCACGTGTCATTAATAAGTATAATTTCACGCTTTTGGTGAAATTATATTCCTTTCTTTTGATAGCAATTATTGGCTTCACGCTAATTACTGCATCTAGAATATTTGAGAAAAAAATCAACTAGTAGATTAAAGTTAAATGTAAAATGCATACATCTTTAAATAGGAACGTTAAGATACATAGCAAATTCCCTTCACCAATTGAGGATGAGATTTTTGAGAATTTCACAAAATATCCATTTTAGATGTTATCATAGATAAACTCCACAATTTCCTCCACCTCAATCTTTGTTGTTATAGTAAGTTCATCGTTCACATTTGAGTACAGAGGGTTGATTAATACTTTTATTTTTCCATTTCTTATTACTATTATTTTTTTTAATTAACGGCAAATTTAAGTTTCAAAAGTTGGCCTCGTTTATTTTTTTAAAATAATAAAATATATTCTAATTCTTAATCCAATAACTTTCATTAAACTTTTTTAAAAATTAGTGTCCCAATAATGCCCATTTCTTAACAAATTACATTTTAAAAATTTTTCAAGAATTTTAATTTCACACCTATAACAAAAAGATGGTGCCCCTAAGATGATGAGACTTTATGCGATCGCACGACCTGTACACCCTCAGGGCTCTCCAGTACTTTGGATGTTGAAATGTTCATCTGCCACATTTAAAATAAGAAAATTAGTAAATTTATTTTGCAATAGAAATAAACCATGATTGGATGATTTCAAGTAATTTAATTTCTAAAATATTCAAAACGAAAGTGAAACCAAATTTTAATTGAAAAAGGAGCATGAGTGTAATATTTCCACATGCAAATAGAACTCTACAATTTCTAGTGGTTTTGCATGCTAATTAGTATATATATTACTATACAGACGTGGGAATTGGGAAGAAGTAATCACGAATAACCAAAAATAATTGACCATTCCACTTTTAGTTCTTGATACTACTAAAATACCATGCGGAAGGTACATCGATTATCTATCTAGTGAAATAAAAATGAAGACGATAAATGTTTACCCATAATTGAGAATGAACCAAAGTTTAGAAAATACACAATGAACTTATAACCTCATATAAAGTAAAATATATAGATTTACATTGAACTGAATTAACTATCACATATTATTACAAATTATTTCAAGATAATTGCATAGCCCCACATTTATGAATATTAGTTTTTCATGTCATGTCTCTATAGCTATAGATTTGTAGATTGATTTACTGCATATATATAATTTTATACACAGTGTAAGATATATCACTTAGCAGCTTCTCCTATATCCAAAATCGTGTGTGTGTATATATATACACACACATATATTATTTGGGGTACGGATTTAAGGTTTTATTTTTATTTTGATTCCAAACATTGGTCTAATTTGCTCATTTCATACTTTACTTTAGTTGATTGATTGATATGGCAGATTGGGCTACACTTCTGTTGGACATTTTGGGTGTGATAGACAGCACATTGATACATGTCACAGTGAATATATAGATGATCAAAATTCTACATGCATAATAATCATGTATATATGCTTTCTGAAGAGCTATATTGATTTGAAATTTGACAGTTTTTTGGACTTTCTTTTTGTATTGGAACCATACTAATATATAGTGGCCAACTATAGCCAGTACAATTAATGGTGCAACCACATGGCAACTCAATGCTTATCCAAACTCCAAAGGGTCGCCATGGAATTATTTAACCCATTTAAGAATTCCAGGAGCTAAGATGAATTACATATATATTTAACCACAGAAACCCTTTAACATTCAATCATTGGTCGACCTCTAGAGCTGTAACAATTAACACTTGCAAGTTGTAACCCCTCAACTAGATTCTCCATAAAGTGATGCTTTTAATTATATGTATTAGATTTGATGGATAATTAGTATTAGATTTAGAGGAAAATCTTTGGGATTTTGTGTATCTTATGTATCTTATGTTTGATTAATTAATAATTAGTGGAGAATGGAGATTTGCGAATATTCAAAAGATTTATGTAGCTTCCTCAAAAAGTAGCACCACCTTCCTTCCACCGTCTACAGGATCTCCAACTGTGTGTATATATATATACCCTATCAAGCAATACACTTCTCTCCATCGAAGGAAAATTCAAACTCAGTTTAATTATCAGATATGGAGTATCAATTATGTTCTTCAACTCTCATTTGTGAACTCAGAATCATTAGAGCCAAAAACATAGATATCAAATCCAAGGGAGAAGTATTTGTTAGATGCCATCTGTCTACAGGAAGCAACAAAAGAGTCCAAATAGACAGTCAAGAAATCTCAACACAATCTGATTTGACATGGAGTCAGACTCTCTCTTTAGAGTGCTCGGCAAGTGAAGACTCCTCCATGTCCTTGCTCAAACAGGGAAGCGTGGTTTTCGAGCTCAGGTGGAGGAGCTCTGCACCCTTTGTTGGCAGAATCAATGGATCAAAACTGTTGGGAAGAGCTGAGATTCCATGGAAAAGTGTTTGTTTATCACCGAATATGGAAATCGAGAACTGGGTTGCGATGATCCCGAAAGGTCATAAATGGGTTGATGAAGATGTTAAGGCAGCTTCAGTGCAAATAGGCATGAAAATTCAAGAATCGGCAGAGGCACCAATGAAGAGAAGGAGAAATGATAGGAAGTGGGATGAGTGTGGATGTTGCATTGATGGTATGTGTAATTCATGTGTAGATTATGAAATGTTTGCAATTGGAGCAGCTTTTGAAGCCTTGTAATTCTAGCTAGGGTTGGTTCTTGCATTAAATTTTGGATTGTATTCAAGTTTTTTATGTAGTTTCTCTGGCAATTCAAACTAAAATAATTAAATGGCAATTTCAGTTGGCATTTCCATCATTTTTCACCTATATATGTAGCAGCCTCATATGAGTTTGTTTCACTGAAATTGAGTCCCACATCTATCTATATGTATAAAATGTTCGGATTAAGGATAATCTTTTGAAGAGAAAGGACCCTTTCTCTTCAAATGACTCTTCATATTCAACACATTTCACTCTGATAATTGATTGGGTGGATCCACTATCTCCTTTATCTGATTGAGGAGGCAGATTAGGGGCTAGCTTTCTTGAGTTTGAACTTGAACATCCGTAGTATCTTAAATATAAACGTAGTGTATTGTCATGCCCCTAGCACTGGTTTACGTGGATGATATATGAGAAGTAAGAGAAATTGTGTGTATTTTTTTTTTTTTTAAATAAAATCCTTAAAACTTGTGACATTCTTGAGCTTATACAATTTTACATAATTACATAACTACTACTCCCTCTGTCCCACAAAGATAGTCCACTATTTCATTTTATTCCGTCTTAAAAAGATAGTCCACTTATCATATTGAACATGTATTTAATGTTTCATTTTCATATGTGCTTTTAATTAATTATTATTATTCAACTACCTATAAATTGAAAATATTTCAAACAATTAATGACACAAGGATATATATAGAAAAATAAGGTAAAATTAAAGGTTCTAACCACATTACCTACTAATCCTTAGAGCATCTACATTGGTAGTATTAAAGTAAAATGTTAGTGGAGTTGTTAGTTAATAACTCAAAAAAAACCTACATTGGTGGTGTTAAAATAGTTGCTAAGAACATTTAATTTAACAAGTTGTTAGTTTTATTGTTAAAGTTAACAATAAACTTAACACTTTATATGGTGTTATTTGTTCTTTTTTATTTTAATTAAATTGTGATTGGCCCACTATTTGACTATTGAATTGAAATTAAATTTAACACTCTTATTTAGAACAACTAATGTGGCACAAATTAATAGTTAAATTTAACTTGCTTATGAGTCATTTAACAATAACTAAAAACTGTACTTTTTGCTTATGTGGATAGTTAAATCTAACAACACTAATGTAGATGCTTTTAATCCACGTAAAATTACCTATCGAACTATCTTTATGGAACGAAAAGATCGACTAGCATGACATACTTGATCTTATATTAGTGTAACTTCGTCATGTACAAATATAATTCCCACATTTCCATAATAAATATTTGTATACATTCATGAACCATAACTTCATATTTAGTTGCAAATATTATGAGTTGATACCAATTAACTTCGCATATGAAAAAAAAGAAAACAAAAATTCCTTGAGACATCTATATATATATATATATATATAAAGGCACTTAAGTTGCCTTCTTATTTTTCTCATATATTTCAGTGCTGTAACTGTCGTGATCAGTCTTTTACGGTACCGTTTGTGATGTGACTGCACTGCCTCCTATCGCAGCCCATTTGATTTTTAGACTGAGTGCACTATTTTCCCAAGCCCAAAATCAACTATCTTATATAGGAAAAAGCTTTTAAATGCAATTGGGTTGAAAATCAATAGTTAGGCTAATAAGAATTATGTTAAATGCATTATAACTTTCACTTTTATATAAACTCATCCAAATAATATTATATTCTTAATTCGATGTGGGATTTCATCCGCCTTAAATCACATACATTCCCTCTTAATTTTATAAAGTACACCCTCAACCGTTGTTTGCTATCAACCCGATATGAGACACAATTCAATTCTCTTTGGAAATTGTATTTCTGACATCCACTTTTACTCAACCTTTTTCTATTTTATTATGTAATCCGATATAAAAATCAGTACATTCTAATATGGACATATTATTATATATATATTTGTTTTAAAAGGACACTTATATTAGATTTGTGTTTATTAGTTATTATATAAATATATCTTCATTAGACAATATTATATTCTTAATCCGATGTGAGATTTCACGCGCTTTAAATCACATATCTTCTATTTTAATTTTATAAAGTACACCCTCAGTCGTTGTTTGCTATCAACCTGATGTGGGACACAATTCAATTCTATTTGGAAATTGCATTTCTAATATCCACTTTTATAACACTCAACATTTTTCTATTTTGTTATGTAATCCGATGTGGGAATCTGTACATCCTAATATGCACATATTATTATATATATTTGTTTTAAAAGAACACGCATATTAGATTTGTGTTTATTAGTTATTACATGGATATCTTTTCATTAGACAATTTATAAAATTTTCAACCACGCCTCTAAAAAAATATATAAATAAATCCAACCGCCCTGAGAAAAATTCTTAGCCCTTCCCCTGCTTTTTCCCCCAATTTTCGCTACAAATTCCTTTCTCTTTCTTCCCATATTACCCTTTCGAGTGCCTAAGGATTCTTATTTCCTAATCTACTGTTCTAATTGTTAACTCTCTCTATGCTTGTGATTATTATTATTATTGCTTCCTTATCTTTTACAGAGAGATATGAACAGGGAATTTATTTAGGTTCTCATTAAGTTGCAAAATACAAGATTTGGATACAACTGGCTTGAGGGCCACGTATTAGACTGAATTTCTTACCATTGGAGCATAATATTTAAGCTTTTACACTTATTTTTGAATGACATGGCCTTCAATGAAGAGCAATCACGAGGATTAATTACCCAAAATCTAGAGCTTTAATTTAGTTTGAGGGATCAAAAAAAGACTCATTTTTAAATTGGGTTCTTATTGAAATTTGAATCCAAATAATGTGTCGGTAGCTTTTCAAAATATCCACTAAAATCTTTGTTATTTTTGAATAAGTTTCTTATTTTTACCTTCATTACCTCTTTTTTGATAATCATATAATGTATAGAATCGATTATATATATATTTTTTGAGTTTTTTTAGTGAGCTGTATGGAAATATTTTATAGACATCGGAAATATTATTTGTATATAGGTTGTTGAATATTATTGTAGGCTTAATTAGAATATGTTCGTTATGTTCACATATATAATAAAAGTTATGTTTATAAATTGGCCCAAATTCTTATATTACTATGCCAAAAAAATATTAAAAAGAAAAATGAAAGATAAAATGACTTTGTGCTAAATGTTTTAGTTTAATCTCTCGAGAAAAATTGGGGAATTACAAATACATCCTAACAATATTAGTTTTTGTTGATTTCCTCTCATATTTAGCAAGCAATTAACCCACTTAATAATTAAATAAATAATGTCATAGCTAATGAATTTTACTATTCCAAAATATACTGAAATAAGAGGGAAGAACTTTATTAAGATAATATATGGTCAAGCCATACCATATGATGTTAGATCGAAACTAATTATTTGACACAAGCATATATCATCAAGTTGATCAATATATTAGAGATTATTCATTTTGAAAGTATGGTGGAATATATATTAGATTCTTTTTCATTTTTAAATATTCGTTACTT
>CAVNYN010230642.1:0-28003 GCA_963692815.1 Nyctanthes arbor-tristis
GGTTATGGTGAGTCTGATTCATGGAACCATCGTTTTGGATTCCGTAAGATTGAGAGTCATATAGACAGTGCTACTGGTGGCAGGTATGGGATTTTCCTTGGTGCATCTGGCAATAAATTCATGCAGTGCTACAGAAACTTTTACCTTTAAACTTGCAGGTTATTTAAGGTCAATGGCCAGCCAATATTTATTCGTGGGGGTAATTGGATATTGTCAGATGGACTGCTGCGCCTTTCGAAGAAACGTTATGAAACAGATATCAAATTTCATGCTGACATGAACTTCAACATGATGCGCTGTTGGGGTGGTGGACTGGCTGAGAGACCTGACTTTTATCATTATTGTGACATTTATGGTCTTCTGGTCTGCTCTCTCTCTCTCTCTATACACACACACACACACACACACACACACCTTGTGTGTGTATGAGGTCAAAAAAATGTGCATGTCTGGGGCTGGATTTGCAGGAAGTAGGTAACTCTAGCCTAACTTAATCAATGCTGGTTGGGTAAGGCTTCATTGAGTTGAATTGACTTTTCGGCCACTGTCATCTAGTAAGAAAGGATAAGATTCTTCATCTGCATTAAGATGTTGGTTAAGTCACCGCTCGAGTTGACATGGCTTTCTTGTTCATTGATGGTAAATGGGCAATGATTTGTTTGATATTACAGAACCGAAGAAGGAATCTGACTCTGATGTGAACATTTATGAGTATTGCCCTTTTCCTCAAGTATAATAGTTGACCGTAACTTGATTTTCATATAATTTTGAGTTTTATTGCATCTAACAACTATCCCTGCTATGGTGCTATCCAATCCGTTTAATCAGACAAGAAGCATCTCCCATAAAAAAATTGACGCAACTTCCATTAAAAATGAATATCATGCCCGTACTTAGGTTATTTAAAAATATTACCCATGTTAACGAAAATGCAGCAATTTACCTGACATAGTACTCCAATTGTGACCACGTACTTACTTTTAAAATTTGAACTTCAACAAAAAGTTTATGCAACTTCAATTTTCTTTTTGGTTTCTCAGTTTCTTTTGTTCTTTTCTTTTCTTTTCTTTCCAAGTTCAAACTAAGACATTTGTTGTGATGCTTATGTTTCAATGTCTAATTATGCATTCTACAATTATTCTGATTATTTTCGTGTAGTTTCAAGCTTTTTCTTATTTAAGAAGCTTCTTTTAGATCATTTTTGCACCATTTTCTATAGCATCTTTAGCACATTTGGAATTGGTTTCTCATGAGTTCAGGGATCTGTCTCCTGTGAGAGCAGACCTTTCAGACTATTCACTGAATTTCTCTTGGTCCTTCAATTTATTGATTCATTTGGTTCTTCTAATGCTTTTTTCACGACTCTCTTCAGTAAATCAACACTACTGTTGATATTTTTTTTTTCCCTTGAGCAACTCATTAATTTCTTCCTTGCCTGAACCTAGAGCAAAATCTTGCATGGATTGCTGCCAAGCAGCCTTATCAATCATGTCCTCATTCTGCTAGGATTTTTTATGTTACACAGATCTTTATGCCATTAAATTTCTTTAGTACTCAACCAGCAAAAAGACAATCATCTAGTAGTAAATCATTTATAAATACGTTAATAGGTTTGGCAAGAGTTCTGGATAACTGGAGACTGTGATGGACGAGGTGACCCTGTATCAAATCTAGATGGTCCCTTGGACCATGATCTTTTTTTACTCTGTGCAAGGGACACTATCAAGCTGCTAAGGAATCATCCAAGTCTTGCTTTGTGGGTTGGGGGTAATGAGCAAGTTCCACCAAAGGATATCAATTCAGCATTAAAACAAGATCTGCAACTTCATCCATATTTTGAAAGTGTCATTTGCCAAGACTCTGCAGAGAAAGGACTGGCCCCAGTTTTAAAGGATCCAAGTCAATATCTCGATGGTACACGTATCTATGTCCAGGGATCTATGTGGGATGGCTTTGCAAATGGAAAAGGGGATTTTACTGATGGCCCTTATGAAATTCAAAATCCTGAAGACTTTTTCAAGGATGATTATTACAATTATGGTTTCAATCCCGAGGTTGGTTCTGTGGGAATGCCAGTGGCAGCTACCATTAGGGCCACAATGCCTCCGGAGGGTTGGCAGATTCCTTTGTTCAGAAAATTGGCAAATGGTTATGTAAAGGAAGTTCCAAATCCCATATGGGACTATCATAAGTACATCCCATATTCAAAACCAGGTTCAGTTCATGATCAGATTTTATTATATGGAATGCCAAAGGATCTTGACGACTTTTGTCTTAAGGTATAATGTTTTATAATACTTTTTTTTTCCTAACATTTTCTAAGTGCGTATCCACTTTATCCATTCCAGGCACAGTTAGTTAACTATATCCAATACAGAGCTCTCTTAGAAGGCTGGACCTCCCGTATGTGGAGTAAATATACAGGCGTTTTAATTTGGAAAACCCAAAACCCATGGACAGGTCTCAGAGGTCAGTTCTATGATCATCTCCATGACCAAACTGCAGGGTTCTACGGCTGTCAATCTGCTGCAGAACCGATCCATGTGCAGCTAAATCTGGCAACATATTTTATCGAGGTAATCATGAAAATTTGCGAACGTTAGCTAATCCTGGAATGCCAGAAAATAAATGTGTGTGAGTGAGAGAGAGAGAGAGAGAGAGAGAGAGAGAGAGAGATTCTGTATGCATCAGCTTGCATTTTCCTTCGCTATTTTCCCTCATAAACACTAATCTCAGAATGTTCTTGCGACCCGCTTGATCATTTGTTAACACAAAACAGAAAATGAAATTGTTACTGCCTACTTCTGCATGACACACCTTTTGTGTAAACTCTGCTGCCCAAGCCTGCCTTATATATCTGTTATTGTTTACTCAATTTGGTAAACGTATTTGAACTGTAGAATGTGTAATGCTTTAGAGCATGTTGGTTTATGCTTCTGAAAAAAATGCAAAAGCGCCCTATTTAATCTCCTTATCATCAGCATGTTGAAGTTCTATTGAGAAGATTTGTGCTACCAAACTGAAGTGATAATAACACAATTTTCATGTTTTTCTTGGGTAAATACAGGTAGTCAACACAACATCAAAGGAGCTTTCGGATGTGGCTATAGAGGCCTCAGTGTGGAATCTGGGAGGAGAATGCCCATACTACAAGGTCTTTGAAAAGCTTAACGTGCCACCAAAAAAGACAGTATCTATCTCTGAAATGAAATATCCAAGTTCTGAAAATCCAGAACCCGTTTATTTTCTTCTTCTTAAACTCTATAAAATGTCAGATGACGGGATTCTGTCTAGGAACTTTTATTGGTTACATCTGCCTGGGGGTGATTACAAGCTTCTTGAACCATACAGAGAGAAGAAAATCCCTCTCTCAATTAATTCTCTAACTTTTATAAAAGGCTCCAGCTACGAAATCAGAATGCATATACAGAATACATCAAAGACACCAGAATCAAGAAGTCTGATATCATTACTAGAAGCTTGTGGGCCTGAGAGAAAAATGGAAAGCAATGTATTTCAGAATATGTGGCAAAAGTTTTCAAAGGAAGGCAGTCGCGTCAAAGTTACTGAAATTAATGGAAGCCATACTGGTGTTGCTTTCTTTCTTCATTTCTCAGTCCATGCTTCAAAGGACCACAAAGACGGTGAAGATACTCGAATTCTGCCAGTTCATTACTCTAATAACTATTTCTCTCTAGTACCTGGGGAAGTAATGGCGATAACCATGAACTTTGAGGTTCCTGAGGGCATCACCCCACGCATCACCCTTACCGGATGGAACTACAGCGAGCAAACTGTTCTTTAAGCTGAGGTAAGAGAGCTTTAATGGCAACGGGAAAGTTTATGTTAGTTGTGTGCTTTGGTAACTTAGCTTGTCGATTATTTGAGCCAACGTCTTGATAATAAGTTCCCAGAAAATGATATCACTTTATGCAGTCTTTACTTTAGCGTAACCTGTGTGCTTGCTGATGAAAGTTTATATGTTTGTATAGAGTTTGAAACTTGATGTAGATATCCTGATCTGGTAATGTGTATGCATGTATTATCTATATAGTGTTCCAGTATTTGTGGCAACTGAGATCAGATTGCTTGAAGAGATCGCTCGTGTTGCTTGTTTGTTGGGTGTATCTTCAGCGAACACTGCCTGTCCTCTCATTCAACATCCCCTTGTGTACATGTAAACTTCAACTAGTAGCAGTCAAGGGAGCATTCACATGGTCGACTTTCTTGAACATGCTACTATAACTGAAAATAACATGGTACGCGAATTTAAGAAATCTTCCTTAAGTCATTGGAAGTGTTAACCAAATAGCTACAAGTAGCAGTTTCTTTTTCCAACTACCAGTTCATTTGCGAGGCTTCCTTAACGGTCAAAACCTTCCTCAAGAAACCAACTGGCTGACACTCCAATGAATGATTTTAATCGTGAAAGGAACGAACTGCTTCTTTCTGCTTTATATTTTTTAGAACCTTACCCGCTTAGTTAATGAAAAATGGTGCAACTTTGCTTATATTACTTTTGTCATGTAAAACTTCGGCGTGGCGTTATGTGCAGTAGGGCATATCAAAGAGCCATGGCCATAGAATTTGTGAAAATTACTGTTGCAGGATCTGATTCATAGGAAGCAGAAAACTCAATTTTTCTGGAACTAGCGAGCGTGTGTTTAACTTTTGAAGAAAATTAGAAAAATGTGAAAAAAAAAAATTACGTGGCTTATATATTTCCCAAGATGGCTTATATATACCAATGCTTAGAGGGTTAAATGCAATTTTCTCCCACGTCTCTGAGCAGATAAATAGAACAGTATCTGATTAAAGAAAAAAGGGCTTGTGTTTCATCATATACAGCAAAGATACAACTTACAAGATACACATAATAGTTTGGATTTGAGAAATATAAGGTGAGAGAGTTAAAATTTCATACCAAGAAAAGTAGAAAGCATTCATCTAGAAATGACTTTCATGAACCGGTTTATCGAGGAGAAGATGCCTGCTGCTTGATCAAACAATGACGTCCCTTTCTCTTCCTTTTCTTCCAATCCTCCGAATATTATCTGATATAACCAAAGGCAAAACAACGAAACAACAATTAATTTTCTTGGTTTCCACTCATGTTTAAAATTAAACAGAAAAAGTAAAGAGCGGGGTCGGAGTGGGGGTGGGGGTTGGAACCCACAAAATGAAGGGACTGACCTCAAGTTCTTCTGCATCAGGACGGCTTATCTGTTCCTTTGCAAGCAGGTACCTGTTAGGCCTCTCCTTATCATCATAAAACACTTTCCATAATCTGATCGAAAAGCCAGGGTGATTTAAAATATTCAGATAACTGTCCATAAAAATACTTTCTTTCTCCATTGGTAGCCGTAGCACAATGAAGGCGATAGGGTTGCATGTTGAAACTTTGGTTTGAACAGTTCTTTTTAACGATCGTTATCCATTTTTAATGTTCAGTAAGTACTAACCCAGAAATCATGCTATGGAAATTCCCTATTTGTTGAAGACTTTCTTTATGCTGAATCAAAATACTAAAAAGCAAAGAAAATAATTGACATATTCAAGTGAAAGCATTTACCCGGGATAGCATCTAAACACAGCACCGGAAGGAAGAGGTCTCATTGAGTAAACCACCGTGAAAGTACTGCAAACGGGTATATATGAGCACAGTGATTACGAGATGTATTCCACAAGTTTGTGTTTGAATCTATATATCAAGTAACAATGTCCAAGGAGTCAAAATTCTGTGACGCAATGGGGATAAATGAATAATAAAATTGCTTCAACTTACTGAAAATTTACCTTAAGAAGTTCCTTCGTAATCGACGAACATTGATTCCGACTCCAACATCCTCGCTAATAAGACGTGGGTTCCACATGATAAGGGGCCTAGGCTAACAATATTGTATTGTATAAAATTATGCATAGGGTTGATATTGAAAGCAATTTTACAGATTGGGAAATATGTATGGTTACCCTGAAAAAAATGGGTGCGTTGCTAGATTACAATAACTCTTGCATGTCCAAATGTATTCCTACTTCAAGTGGTTATGGTGGGTAACATCAAATGAACTTCGTATATGCCATTGTTCCCCGTTTAACAATAAAAAGACAAGGGGAAAGAAGGACATGTCACACTTAAAAATTTAGATTTTATGCTTATCATCGGATAACCAACGGCACAGGTAGGGGTAGCCGCACTCTTCTGTGGCTACCCCTGTTTTTGAAAAATCCTTCTATAATAACCCCTTGAAAAATTGTATTTAAAAAAAAAAAAAGGGTGGAAGAAGAAAGAAATGTAGTCTTTCGGCTACGCCTGTGCAGATAAACCTCCCATAAGATATATATTTGAAATGCATTGGCAGAACGCAATGGCTCATAAACATTGTCGAGGAATTGTCTCTCAATCACAATAAGTCACTTGGATGGAGAATCTTCTCATTTATGAGAAAGAATAACATATTTTTTAAATTAAATAAATTAACATGAAAGCTCCATTTGCAGTCTTTAGTTCAACGAGTGTATGAAATCCAGCAAAACTCACAAGGTTACCAAGTGGGAAGGTTGGAAAGTTGTGCAACAGGTCAAGTATAATATTTTGAAAAGAAAAAATAGTTATATTAACTTCGGAAACTGCAGCAAAAATCCCTCACCCTCTTCCTCTAGAAAATGAGTCTATGAATGAAATCATGTACCAGCATATAAATGAAAAATGCGGATGGTTACCGGATCATCTGAGAGATCAGATGCAATTCTTTCAACGTATTCCAGCATCTGATAATCAGGGACCACCATCACAACAATTTCATCTTCTTTGTCCACAGGCTTTCGGTCACCTAAACTGGATATATAAAATGCAAAGAGAAGTAGTACATAACTGAAGAAACTGTAAAAGAAAAGAAAGCTTTTCGGGGTTGGGGGGGGGCGCTTGGGAGGATAAATAGTCACATTGTTCCTCTTCTATAAGAGATCTTTACTAACTCGAGTAACCTCTTTATTTTCTAAGAGACTAACTACTTCATTATAATCACATGAATGCTAAAGCTCATTTAAAATCAATGAACTACTACCACCACTCAACAATCCTTTGTCTATGGAACGTCTAGTAAAAATAGTACTCCAAAAAATATATTATTTCTAAGAAACATCCTATAGTTATGAGTTATAGCCTATACAGCAATGGATACAACTTTAATGGAGGTACAAACACCAAAAAAATCCAAAAGAAAAGAATTCTGAGATGCTGTTACGCACACACTTTCATTAAAAAATAAATCTTGTTACTAAAAGTATAAGCCTTGATTTTGTTTGTACTTAATTCATGCAAGGGCTGGATGGAAACTAGTAATCAAACTAACTATAGAGGGATACTGAAGCTCCACTAAAACATTCAACCATAAAAACTGATCTCTCTTTTGGAACAGCTTATCAATTTCACATCCATGGATTGATTTACCTGGAGAAGCCAAAGGTAGCATCTTTCCACTGATATTTCAGAAGAGCAGCAGCACCAGCATCTGGAAATACAGCTTTTACTCTCTATATTGAAAAAAAATTACATCTCAATTTTGAAAAGAAACAATTAACTATATCAAAATTAGAATGTTTAAGTTGAGCTACAATCTAACAAATAAAACAATGTCCCTTGATTAGAAACAACTGGTTGTGCAACCAGACATGCAGTATCTCTGCGTAGGATAATGACATCAGAAAGATGATACATACAGAGAATAACATACAAAGAAAAATGGTCGGATCAGTGCATAATGATTCTATTCAAAAGGTAGTTTTTCTTTTTAAATCTTATCATTTTACTCTCTCATGTTTTGACCTTCTCATGGACTTCTATTAGCAAGCTTCAATGCTGGTACTATAAAAGCAACCTTCTCAGCTAACCTGGCCTCCGGTTTCTTCAGTAAGTGTATCTAAGAATATCTTCGACAGCTCCCATAACTCAGCTTGGGCTCCTTCATCATCAAGAAACTGCAGCTGCGGAATTAACAATTCAACCTGCAGCATTATACAAATGATTAAATTTTTGCAATTTCAAAGTAACAATATAGTTCATATGAATGGTTAGGCAATAAAATTTTATGTTTCTAAACGATTTAAAAGCATGATTCTCCCCAAGTCAAGATCAAGGAAACAGCACTAGCTCTGCCTTGCAAATTCACAAAATACCTTTCCACGAATGTCAAAACCATGACAGCATGTAATTTCTACTATGCAGGAAAACAGGGCTAGTAGGATCAATGTAAGTCACTAAATTTACCAACATGCTGTACGTGTGTTGAAAAGAAAAAGTTATATGCAAAAGAACTCAATCTTCTGAACAAGAGAACTTGCCAAAACATTATCAAGTGATCAAACTTACTATAGCTCTCATTCCACCAGAGGACAGAAGATCAGCGGCTGCTTGGCCGGACTGCTGAACTGCACCCTCCAAACTAGAAGGCAAGCAACTGAACACAAATGAAATGGAATGTTTTAGTTCCTTGTACTTAATTGCAGCAACTTAGAAACAGTTTATGGTGAAATCATTAACTAACATTGTAGAAAATGTTAAGCTTTGTAAAGGAAAAACTAGTTAAATTTAAGCTAATCATCATGAGAATCTGAGAGGAGTTAAATAGGAAAACAAAAACTTTAAAATTATCATAAATAAGTCTATCTTCATGTTCGGTGCTGCAGCGTGCAGTTAATTTGACGATCCAGTATTCTACATCCATCTCAGTACAAAGTTCATAAGCCTATCCAGATACATCTGAACATCTACATTCTTCCCCCAGAATTTCCAAATTAGAGTGGGTACTATGTTAACTATGTTTGTTTCACTAGAACATTTGTTTCCACTTTCCAGTTAACAAAAAATCATAACTATAGGTGGCCAGCTATGTAGTGAAAAGAAATGTTTAGTATTAGAATGCTTTCGTTCCACCGTTTGGAAGTAGTAGAAGAAGATACAAACTGTCACTATGATTCCTTTGAAACCACGCAGCTGTACATTGTCTCTCTTCAATTAACCAATCCAGTGAAGGATGAATAACACCATCATCTCTAACTATACAATTGTGGTTTTCAAGCACTCAAAATTAACAAACAATAAATCATTTTCAGTACTACAATCAATTATCAAACAACCCACAACACCAAATAAGTAATTGATTAACAGACCTGTCGTCTTCCTCTCTTTCTCCATCTTCTTGGACTGCAGGCGGGTCTAAAGAAGATGCCTCAGACAAGTCCTCAAGATTTTCTTGTGTTTGAAATTTCTCAAACTTGGCACGCGTTCTTGAGCTTGAAATGGCTCTGTGACGGGAAATTCCAGTGTACCCACAAGTATTTAATAGATAAAGGGATGATGAAAAATGATGTGTGGATGGTTGCCTGGGAATTGAAGGCAAGTAATAGGAGAAGTTTGAATAAGGAGAGGCCATCGAACTCCTGAAGTTGATCTGGGTCTCCGACCACCAGACAATCTCAACACCTGGTGATGATAAGTTGAGCTTTCATTACGAATTTCGTATTTGTTTCCATCCTTTATCCGTCACATTTGTTTTTTCACAGTTCTAATCTTTTATGAACCATGTATGTTAAATTGAAAACCGATTTTCAGTCTAATTAACATTTTTTTTATTGAAAAAAGGATACTCTAATGCATTTATGCATCTTTTTCCATTACACAGTGATATCAATTAATTTAGAGATAATTAGAAGTACTCATCTTTTATTAGCCAGAAAGTCTTTAACCCTTCCTCCCCTCACCTTAAACTAGTACACCACTTAATGTGGTGAACAAAGATATTGGAAAAAATAGAAAATTTTCATGACAGAGAAGAGGTATGAAGTTTGCAGAAAATTAGGGAATGTTTTAGACAGCTGTATAGAATAAGAGACGTTAAGTATCTTTTTATTTTTAGCGGTAGTGATGAAATCCTCCCTACGTCGGTGATTGCCTACCTCCTTGCAATGAGGCCATCGTGAGATATCAATTGCCTACCTTCTTACAGTGAGGCCATCTTGAGATAGTAAAAGAGAGAATTTTAGACCAATCTCTTCTCATGAGTAGAAATGACAATTTTATACCCGATACCAGTAGGGACCCATCTTAAATTACCCGCCTTGTTAACTATTGGGACGGGTACGAGGCCAAAGTCTTCGTCCAAATGCTTAACAGGTTGGGGACGTAACGTGGCCACCCTGACCAGCTAGGGATGACAGTTTAAACCCTGAAACCCGATACCTGCCCCGTTAACTAACGGGGAGGGGACGGGTATGTGACGCCACGCCCTGCCCTGCCCTGCCCTGATAACATACCCTCTTTTTTCTTTTTCCTTTCTTTTTTTGCCTTTTTTAATTTTAAAAAAAACTAAACAATAGAAGAATCGACCCCATATTCTTGAGTTAAAGACCAAAACTCTAACTGCTACCAAATCTTTTTTTGAGACAATTTTTCACATATTTTTTTTAAGTTCTTATTATATTAGAATATTAAATATATAAAATAAATACAAACTTTTCCTGTTAATAAGTTCTTATTATATCAAAATTTTAAGATTTAACACTGGGAAATGAAATTTTTTTGCATGCTTGAAGATATAAGTTTGTGAAATGTGCCACCTTTTCTAGACCAAAAAAAAAAAAAAAAGGTCGGGGGACGGTCAGGGGATTTTTTTTTATCCCCGACCCAAATTGAAGCCGCCCCAACCCGCCAAGCGGGCATAGGGACGGGTAAATTGTTAATGGGCCGGAAAGGTATATCCGCCCCACTGTCATTGAGTGGGGGTGACTCGAGGGAATAAAAGGACCGGGTCATCGGACCCATTAACCCGGAGTGGTAAGGGCTTGACCCGTTACTCCAAATACAACGGTCCTGGCGATGTCACCCAATGCGAAAGTAGTAGCCGTTAGAGGAAGCGCTTTTATTTGTTAATCCGACGGCTCAGATTATCCCAATCTCAAAGCTTTCCTATAATCATCTTTTTCAGACCGTTTTAGCAGTTCATTCATCTCTCTCTCTCTCTCTCTCTCTCCCCGCCTCCCTCCAATTCTTTCTATTCATCTCTGCAATTGATTTTTCTCTTTTTCATCAATTTTGCCAAGTAAACAGCCTGTTTAATCATGTTCGTGGAAGGTAATCTCTCTCCCTCTCTCTCTCGTATACGCACTTGTATAGAGATTATGTACAAGTGTTGAATGTGAAGTTGTTTGATCGAACCCTAGAAATCCCATGTATTATATTTGAATATTTTAGAGTTTCCAATTTCAGTTCTTTATAACCTCCTTGTGCGTCTTTCTTTGTTGAAATTTGCAGTTGGTTATTTCTGGTGAAGTTCTCCTTCTCGAAATTTGTCTCTGAGCTTGGGAAATAATGAAATAAGTAGGAGGAAGAGTGAACAAACTAAGCGGAAAAGAATTTTGTTTTATTAATTTAGGTACTATTTCAACATAGAGGAAGAAAATTTCGGGTAAATAAATAAATGCAAATTATTCAAGATTATACATGAATTTCTTTTCTTTTTCGTTCTGCATTTTCAATAGCCTCTGATTTGTTTACAATAGAAATTAATGAACATATCTGTTTTAATTTTAGCAACTGTGGAAATTGATGGAAATTTGATATTTAGTTGCTGGTTTTGGTCTTAGGACAATTTCAAGGAAAAGGTGATCTAATTAATGGCCTTAGTGACATGGAGGGAACTATAGAGATGGGTTCTAATCAAGGCCAGACACTTCCAGTTTTTCAGAAAATTGAATTTATGAGCGAGAAAGTACAGGTAATTTTCCTTATTATTTAAGAAAAATGAGCAGAGACATTATGATTTTTGCAGTACTTTACAGATTTGATCAACTTGTTACTTTACTTCAGCGCATGAGGAAGGAGCACACACTTATGTGCAATGAAGTGAAGAGCCTCACTGCTGATTTTTTACTTGGTTCGGAAGCTTGTGCTATTCTGCAGAACCTTAGTAAGTAGCACCATTCTATGTCTAATTGAATTTCCGAATTGAGTTTTATTTGCATCATCTGATGGGGCATCTGTTTGCTGGATGTTAGGCATAGAACACGAAGGACTGAAAAAGAAGTACCATGAAGAGTGTGAGATACTGAAAAAGAAGTACCTCGAGGAATGCTCAGAAAGAAAGCGGCTCTACAATGAAGTGATTGAGCTCAAAGGGAATATTAGAGTCTTTTGTAGGTGTAGGCCACTAAAAGCAGATGAGGTTGAAACTGGGTCCACCTCAGTTATTGATTTTGACTCGTCTAACGAAAACGAGCTACAGATAGTTTGCTCTGATTCTACGGGAAAGCAATTTAAATTCGACCATGTATTTAAACCCGAGGACAGCCAAGGTAAATTCAGAGTTTAGAATTACAGCATGTTTTTAATGCTGATTCCTTTAGTTAGTTTCATATTAATTGGATTATTAATCTATCCGTGTTTCTCAATCCAGAAGCTGTTTTTGTTCAAACTATGCCAATAGTTACCTCTATCTTGGATGGTTACAATGTGTGCATATTAGCCTATGGGCAAACTGGTACAGGCAAGACATACACAATGGAAGGAACACCAGATAATAAAGGGGTAAACTACAGGACTTTGGAGGAGCTTTTCAGAGCTTCTAATGAGCGAAAAAGCATTATAGCTTATGAATTTCTTGTCAGCATGTTAGAGATTTACAATGAAACGATAAGGGATCTCTTGTTTGATAAGTCCAGCCAACATGCTCAGAAGTAAGTTCCATCAGTCCTTGGCATTTTGCATTTTTTTTTTACACCTGATAATTTACTTAAAGCAGGCACCTTATGCATAATATAGAGGATTATCATCATTATTATTTCCCTGCACAGCCCCCCACCCTTTTGACGTGGAATGCGAAGTAATTATCAGGAACCCTTTTGAAGTGGAATGTGAAGTAATTATCAGGAAAGTAGCTGAAAATTCAAGCCAGTGGTTTTGCAGCAGAAGATGCACAATGTACTCCGACTACTATGGCAGTCGGCTACTTTTCCAGTGTTAAGAAAGCATTTTTAGGTGTGGTTCAACGAAAAACTGACATAATATGCAATAAATGTTCTGAACTCAGGAGTAGCGATCTAGAAACAAACTGGTCTGGGAAATTTCCAAAGGAAGATTCTTAAATCTTAAATCTTAATACGTTCTTTAAGCTACATCTCACGGTGAATGAGATAAATTAGTTACTTGGGATAAAGAAATACTAACAGTGAGAATAAAGTGAAAAGGCCTGCTATATTCTGTGATGGTGAGGAAAGATCAGTGGAGCAATTCTACAAGAATAATTCTAGTTGGACAAAGTGAGTGACAAAAAGTTTGACAAAGTTGACATGTGGCTTGTGTGATTGGTGTTGATGTAAAAGTGATGTGATGTGTTGAAAAAGGGGATCGTGTCATGCGTCAGTTTTGTTAGATTTTTTGTAAGTTGTTGTGTCCATGTAGCATAACCCGTTCTACAAACTAAAAATTAATTATATGTAACGCTGAAATCTACTTCAATTTATTTATTTATTATTATTTTTTTTTTTGAGAAAGGCAAATTTAACAAGATTGCAAATGTAATTAGACAGCCAGAGAAATGATCCAACTGATTAGAGTCAATTTGTTGCTTTCAGTACTTGCAAAGTCATATCATACATGTTACTGGAAGATAGATAACTTTCTGGAAATGCAGGTTGGAAATAAAGCAATCAACTGCGGGTACTCATGAAGTCCCGGGGCTTGTTGAAGCTCGTGTTTACAATACAGAAGAGGTTTGGGAACTTCTCAAGTCAGGAAGCCGAGTAAGATCCGTTGGATCCACCAGATCGGAAGAGCACACTTAGCAGTCGTTCTCACTGGTATTTGTTTAACATCTCCTGCTGTCTCTTTTCTTTGTTAATCTATTTGTTGATTTACTACTCATACAACTTTTAAATTCATTTTGAAGCATCAACATGGGGCTTGTTAACTCTATTTTTTCTGATTAACGTTATTGCAGTGTCTTGTGCTTGTACATGGAGTTGATTACGCTCTAAATATTTTTTTTAAATAATTTTATTGCAGCCTATTGCGCGTGACTGTTGTGGCACAGAATTTAGTGAACGGGCAGAGGACAAGGAGTCATTTGTGGCTGGTTGACTTAGCAGGAAGTGAAAGGGTGGGAAGGATTCAAGTCGAAGGAGATAGGTTGAAAGAATCTCAGTTTATTAATAGATCCTTATCAGCATTAGGGGATGTCATATCTGCTCTTGCATCCAAAGCATCCCACATCCCATTCAGGCATTTTTTCTCCTCCTGCTCCTCTTCTCTGTACATCTCTGTGTTTTATGTAACATTCCATCATTATGTAATAATAACTTGCTCCATTTTTCCCCCCGTGAACAAGCAGGAACTCAAAGCTCACTCATCTGCTGCAGAGTTCTCTAGGTAAGCTACTTGATTTATTTCACAGCAAGTCAGAAGTTGGGATTTCCATAAACTAATGCATGCTGTTGGAGCACTATATAACTACTACAATGGCCAATAGGCTACTTAATTTCCCATTACAGATCTTAACTTTTGTCACATGCTTCCATAACTTTTTCCATATAAACAAACCCGGTAAAAACCCCAATTGCAGGTGGAGATTGCAAGACTCTGATGTTTGTCCAGATCAGCCCAAATTTGGCTGACTTAGGAGAAACCCTTTGCTCATTAAATTTTGCAAGTCGCGTGCGAGGAGTAAAGCGTGGGCCTGCTTGCAGACAGACAGACGATGCTCAGATTCTCAAGTACAAACAGCTGGTAAAACAGCATCCTATTATGAGAACTTAGTCCTATTTGATTAATAAATGCTTTTAGTTTTATACTCCATTTCATATCTGGATATACAGGTAGAAAAGGCAAAGCATAATGAGAAGGAAATGAAGAAGTTAGAGGAGAGTTTGCATTATTTGCAGTTAAAGCTAGTTGCCAGAGATCATGTTTGCAGGAGTCTTCAACATAAGGTATATGCAATCTCGGAAATTCTCTTGTAAGTCACCAAAAATAATTGGTCGACATAATGAATGTGACTACATATGAGACCTTTTTCAAGCTGCCTTATTTCTGTTTTCTTCAGCATCAGATTATTATTTTTTAACTCGTCATGGTTTTCTTTTACTTTGTTTTTTAATGCCATTCAAAATATCCAACAGGTTGAGGATCTTGAGAACCAATTAGCTGAGGAAAGAAAAATAAGACTAAAACAAGAATGTAGAGCTTTGGCCTCTGTTCCTTATCGGTCCTCATCTTTACCACCTTTAAATCAAGCTCGAAAGCCAGCAATGGAGAGAAAACCCCCATTGGCACCTACAAAATTGAGGTCGCCGCTCCGAAGAATTACAAATATTATGCCCCTGCCATCTCATATTCCTCTCCAGAAAAGGGGAAACCTTTTTGTCCAAGCTGTGGATAAAGACAAAGGGAGCATCCAATTGGCTCCTACAAAATTGAGGTTGCCGCTTCAAAGAAGTACGAATTTTACGCCTCATCCATCTCCTGTTCCTCCGCAGAAAAGAGGGAAGTTTTTTCCCCAAGCTATGGATAATGATAAAGGGGGCACCCAATCATCTCCTACAAAATTGAGGTTGCCGCTTCAAAGAGCTACAAATTTTATGCCCCAGCCATCTCCTGTTCCTCTGCAGAGAACATGGAAGTTTTTTCCCCAAGCTTTAGATAAAGACAAAGAAAATACACCAAGAATGTCAACTCTTGGAGCTAAGGCAAAAACATTTCTGATACCAAGACGAGGATCAATTGTTGCAAGACCTCCTTTAAAAACGAATCAGATTCTTCAGCCCAAAAGAAGAAGGGCTTCCATCGCAAGCCTTCTCCTTGAGTCCAATTCAAAACTGAAAACTCCTCTACAGGGCTCTACTGCTCAATTAAGTAAAAATCGTGGTGTGAGACAACAATCATTTGTTTGGGATCCTCAAAGAGTATCGTATACTACACCAAGAATGTATTCACCAATGCAGTTGAGGCAACTATCAAGTTATACTGTGGAAGCAACACCCGTTGTCCCTAGTAGCAGTAAATTCAGTGGGAGTTACCCTTCACAAGCAGGTTCTTGGAAGCCCAAACACCCAACAGTCGTAGCACTACAGAAGAAAGTCTTGCAGTGGAGTCCAGTCAATTTAAGAGGCAGCATGAATTTGAAAGGCGGCCAAAACTCCTTATTGTCGACTTGAGATAGCTTCAGCCTCATTGGGGATGATGTACATTCTCTTCTTCAAGGAGTATAGCATTCTATTCTTTCTGATACATATAGATTATGGTGCTGATACTAAAGCTCATTGCATTCTTTTGTTCTATATATTGTCCTATGTTGTACAGCATTGTCTTTTTGTTACATGTTAGATTCTTTCAAGTCGAGCTTGCTTTGTGTAGTCTTTGGATGATGAGATAAGACAGTCAGTCTGTTTTACTTTATTATATCCGCCCAATTAGCCTCAAAAGACTAATTGTGTTTACAATTAAAAAGGTGTTTGTTCTCATTAAATTTGTAAATTGAGAATGCCAAACCATAACCAAACAGGCGCTATGTATGTCACAAGCTATTCCATTCTAGAAATGGAACACAGCTTTTCCTATATATGATAGAATATATTGCAACAATTTGAGAACTGTTAATTTAATTCATTGTTTAGCAAAACTACATAGGATAAAAGAAGAAACAGACAGCAAATAGACAAGAAAATGATATGAATTAAATTGTTTACACAAATATGATATATCACGAAGATGGGAAATTTGTTCTAGGATCGTGCACCTCGATTTTCCAGTGTTCATCAGGGAAACTGCTATTCCTAGCCAATCTCCTTGAGTAACGAAGCCTCTTTTCCATTTGTCGAGTCAACGTGCAATAAGATCTTAACTTCTCCGGCATGGCCCTGTAAACGTTCCACCAACTAGAATGCGCTGAATCACTAGCATATCGTCTCAACTCCTCGAAATCCCAATTACAATCATAATCTTCATAGCACATCCATGGCTTCAATCCCAAGTAATGTAAAGCATAAAGATCCTTAGGAATTTCATGAACCAAATCCGGAATTATGGAGAAATCCTTAAGAAAGTTTAGCTTAATAGGCCATCTATGCCACCACTTGAACATTTCATTAAGAAACCCTTGATCACCCCCATTGTATGAATTTACTTTAAACCTATTCTCCATTAGGGTTTCAAATGTACAGTTTGATGGCTCAACCAGCATTACTCCAGAGTTGAATACATGCCTACTGTTCCATACAGCTGATAACTGTGGGTAAACGAAGAATTCATCGATGTTTTTTAGGATGGTAAAGTCTGCATCTATAAATATAATCTTATCATACTCTGTAAGTTGCCATATTCGGAGCTTACTATAGTTCCACTCATTGTAGGTTCCCGGTTGAGCATGAGGGCTTCGGATTCGTTCAATGTGCTTGATTTTCCATCCTGCTTCTCTTAGCCCTTGTAGGGATTTTGTTGACAGCGAGGAATCCGCGAGTAGGATGAGGTCTTTAGTTGAGTTGGATTGGATTATGCTTTGTGCCAACGCTATTGCACCACAAACATAATCTTCAGATGAATGAACGACTGTCACATAAGCTTCTTTTGGCTTGTATTTTGGATGGGCTGAACCTGTAGTTTTAGACCACCATGCACCCAAAGTTCAATAAACAAATCCATTATTACATACCAAACATGCCATTTCCAGACCAAAATACGGTGCCTAATAAGTACAGAAAAGAATATTTATTCTTAAACATTCCAGCAGTGACTAATTCATTGCTATAGTTTATCTCAGAACCTTGACATATCATGTGGGAAATGGCAGTTTTTGCATTCATAAGTAAATTTACCATTTCCTCAATCAAAAATTAAAGACTTCTTTATTGCATGTTTTGCAAAACTTTAATAAACTTGCTGATTCGTAATTAAAAAAAAAAAAGAAAAAAAAAACTATAGACAGTGCATTTTTGGCCAAGATTAAAAATTTACTTATAGCAAACTTTAGTTTGTAGAAACTATAAAAGTATCTTTATGAGTTTTCCACTCTTAATTAATTCAAATTGAGTAAAAAGTGGTATCGTATTAAATGAAATCTAAACATATCATGTTTGGAAATGGTATTATTTGATTAGTTTCATCAACAGAGAAACGGAAAAATAAAAGAGAAATCAAGAAATAGTTTTCTAATTTTTAAAGAGAAATATCTCGCTTGAAAATCCAAACCCGAGAAAAACGAATAGTAGTTAGTGAAGAAATTTACAAGAAATACGTATTGAGTTACTTTCAAGCTTGACTGGAATCGTAAAATCAAATAAAATGAAAACATAAGGAATTAAAATGATATAATTAAATAATTGACCTGGTTTTGGAAATGGAGGGGCAAGCTGACATGAACCCACTGGCACGAGCAATTTTTGTTTCAACCTTCTCAAATCAGGCTTGTAAATCCTAAAGTTCCCTTCATGCCACAATAGATCATCACATCTATACAACTCCCACATTGGACTGCAACTCCCAATGAACACCACATAAACTTCTTTATCAATTTCATCATTCTTTAATCCACTTCTCACCAAAAGGTTAGCAACAACTAGGTTAATTTGTAACCTAAAAACATCCTCAAAGCTTCTCTTCTCTACTTCTCCACCACATGGAACTCGAGCCACAACCACGTCTAGGTGATCGTAGTCTTCTTCTTCTAAACTTGGCATTGGGATTTCCGGGCAAGGTTGCGAATCCCATGGTAAACTTTCTTCAATCCAAAGTGGAAACAAGGCGCTCCATTGTATATTCCTTTCAACGAGTTTAAAACGTATGTTTACCATCTCTACATCTTTGTGTATCTTGGTTTCGCCGAAGGAATCATTTGCGTCCACTAGTCCAACTCTCATCCTTTTCTTGTTTAACTTTCTAGCCACAAAATCGTACCATCTTGGTTTTTTACTAGGTTGATCAGGAAAGGTTGCTTTTGGAGATCTGCTTTGGAATTGAGTATTGCAGGTCTCTTGAATCTTTTCATAGTACATTATAGTGAAAAAAATAAGGCTTAGGGAAAAGAGGATGAGAAATACATTGAGGAATTTTGTTGTTGAAGAAGATGATCTATAGGGCATTTTAAGTTTCATAGTGCCTCTTCTCCTCTATCAGAAGGTTTGGATAAATATTTATACATGACATCAATTCTCAAATGTGGGTTACAACTTACAAGTATTCCTAAGAATGCCATGGTCTTCTTTTGACAAGATTTCAATGCACTTGCCAATAGATAACCATAAGAATGGGGGAAAATCTTATTTTGTATGGAAAAATATATGTGCGCATTAAATGTACTATTAGTGTTTGGTCAAACAAGAATGAAACCAAATTAATGCACAATCAATTAGCACTAATAGTATTAACCTTAATTTCAACATGTTTCTATTATGCAATATCGATCATAACTTGCCACATTAAACATTACCTAATTATAAGTAGACCGCGCATGTGTTCCATGTGCTCCTCGGCTCTAATATTTCATGAAGTATATATACCGTTTACATAGTTAGCCAACCTCCATTTCCATGTTTAGTCACTTTAATTTGTTGGAGTCTTAGCAATTTACACGAAACTCTAGCATGTAAAATCCGAGAGGGTCACTTGAAGTTTAGATGATTCTTTGGGTTGCTTCGTGGAGGAAAACATCATCTTATCATGGGGAATGAGCATGATCGAGTAATTATAGTAGCATAATTTGTAACACCTTCACAGTACTGAATATCAAGTTGTCTCTTTTGTAGCCATGTTGATCTTTAAATGTTACCAATTGTGCTATTAGATTGGACATATATATACATGGAAAGTTGGGAGCTAAAAGGATACGGAGCAAAATTATGGTACTCCACAAATACCATATACTCCACCCGATTCGACAAATCATGAAGAATCAACATATTATATATGAATACAAGTGTTACAGTATATATTGTTAAAAGGGTTAATGGTGCCCTGAAGCATACATCTGGGTTCTTCATTGCGTCGAGTATCAAAAAATTTTATCAAGGAGATGCTTGAAGTGAAGACATCTTCGTTGTTAAAAGGGATATCCAAATCATGCATTATATATCTCGGGGGAATAAATAAAAATGGCAACTCATATCTCAATCTACTTGATTAGTTGATTAATTGTCTAGTTTTTGCCAAGGATATTGATGTTGCCCGACTAGTGAGACTTGAGACACGATGAGAATCCCTCTTTTTTTGGTAATTAAAATCCCACTCGAAGACGATATAAAGGCAATTAATTAATTAAAACCTGACACATATTAAAAATACAATATGACTAAACATATATGCAATTAACATATTTTGGTATCTTTTGTAAAATTAAAGTCAAATAAAATTCGGTGTCTTCAACTTATATTTTAATATGATTTGATTATAATTTTGAAATACATAATAGTTGCTAGTATATATGTATAACCCATCAAAATCCGTCAAAACTCAAATAGGCGTTAGTTTTTTAATTAATGAATCTAATCTTTTAATAATTATGTATATCATAGAAATAGAAGATTATAAAATACATTAAAATTTCCATCACGATATATTTTAGTAAGCACAAATTTAACTTCATAAAATTTGAATAAAATGGTAGGGGTCGTCCAACCCCCTCTCTCCGGCGACTAAAAGCGGTCTGGGTGGAGGCCTAAACCCCCCCCCCCCCCCCATTTAGACTGTTTTGGTGTTTTCTTTAAAAAAAATCATAAAATTTTTACTCTTACACAAATTAATATTTTGATTCATGTGAATGTATTTATTTACTTATTTTTTGTCATAAAAATTTATTAAAATCCAGCCTCCATTAAAATCTATAAAATAAAATTAGAATAATTAGCTAAGATTCAGTAACTTGTTTTCTCAAAATAAAATTTTCACATTACACATCGCATAACCACAGTTATTAATTAGACCATAGTTACATTAATTGCTCACTGGTAACATGTAATATTGAAATTAAAAATTTTATTATGCAATTATGGGGCAGCTTATCTTGTCTTTATACCGATGTGGCATACTATAATTTATTATCCAAAAGAAAGCGACTTGTTTTATTATAACAAATGGTGACGTGTCACATGAGGATAGGGTAAGATAAGCTTCCCGTGATTACATAATAAAATTTTTGGTTATCAGATTCCTCGGTTTCAATTCATAAATTTTAAAAGAATACATCCAAAAACCTGAGTTTTGTGACACCTTATTTTATTTCAATGGAACCCATTTTTTAGTTGAAGAGAATATTCAACTTCCTTACATGCTTCCCGCATTGGAGAAGACTTAATTTAATAAAAAAAATGCAACGTGCAGCCATGCACTTCTCTTTCTTGTTTAACCTACAAATAAACTTTAAACACCAAATTATTCATCATGTAATTAAGACGAAGATGATAATGGCTTCCAAACCCTCCAAGCCAAAGCCTTTCACTTTCTCTGCCATCCTTCTTTTCATTGCAATACTATTTCTTAACTATATCTGCAGGCAACTCAACAAGGATCATGTTCTTGCAAATGCAACCTTATACTCGGGATCCGCAAAAAACCCGGCGTGGTTCGACCTCGTTTCTGAGTCGTACGTCATTGATGTAAAAATTAACATAGGATTGGTGAACATGGATGGAGTTGTTCATGATGGCACTCATGATTACCCAGCTGCTGGATTATTGCAAAGGAGAGCAAATATGGTGAAGGTAATACAACTATTTCGTCTAAAAGTTTAGTTATCAGTACTTATTGTACGTATTCATATAGTTTCTAAGTTTATTGCAAAGTTTAAGTTCATCTATTCGAAAATATATAGCCTTCACCGATGATCATATCATCTGATCATCAGGTACATTTCGACCGGGTGGCTGATTACGTAAAGTGGAAAGACTTGTTTCCGGGATGGATTAATGAAACTTCGTCTCCTTCCAAATGCCCCAAGATTCCAATGCCTCGATTCGAAGATTATCAGGAGTTGGATGTGATTCTTGCTCGAATTCCTTGCGGTAGAGATGATGAAGGTAGTGGGTTGAGGGGTGTGTTTAGATTGCAGGTAAATTTGGTGGCAGCCAATTTGTTGGTAAGAAGCAGGAGGAAGAATAATGGACCAGTATTTGCTGTCTTCACTGGCTCTAATTGTGTTCCTATGTGGGAAATTTTTAGATGTGATGATCTTTTGTGGCATGATGAGAATTATTTGGTTTATAAACCTGAATTAACAAGGCTTGAAGAAAAAGTTCTCATGCCTATGGGATCTTGTCAACCGGCTACTGCAATTTTTGAATCTTCTGGTGAGATTTTAACTTCAATCAAATTATTTCCATTTCGTGTTTTCTTGAAATATATGGTCTTTTTTTCATAGTCTTGATGACTTGCCCATTAGTGTCGGGTTCACAGAGCTGGTTGCTGATGTGACAATGCCATGTCTGGGAGCTTTCCTGGAAATACCATATTAATTAGTAGCCTGACAGTTAACATGAGAATGCCATGTCAGCAAGTGCCCACTGGGGGCAGGTGATCAGCTCTTGGATGCATAGAATGATTATTACACTCTTGTGCAGGTCAAGAAATTTGGAGAAAAGATGAAGGTAACAAAAAAGAAGCTTATGTTACCGTCCTCCATTCGTCCGAAAACTATGTTTGTGGTGCAATAGCTTTAGCACAAAGTATAATCCGAACCAACACGACAAAGGACCTAGTTTTGCTCGCCGATGTCGACCACATATCAGAAAACGCATTTAAGGGTCTTCAAGCAGCCGGATGGAAAATCAAACCCATTGGTAGAATCCGAAGCCCTCACTCAAAGAAAAAAGCATACAATGAATATAACTATAGCAAGCTCCGGATTTGGCAACTAAAGGATTATGACAAGGTCATGTTCATAGATTCTGATCTCCTTGTACTGCAAAACATAGACAAGTTCTTCCATTACCCACAATTATCGGCTGTTTCGAACAACAAGCACATTTTCAACTCCGGATTGATGCTAATCGAGCCATCCGTTTGCACGTACAAGACCCTAATGAAGAAGAGATTTGTAGTAGCATCATACAATGGTGGAGATCAGGGCTTTCTCAATGAAATGTTCACATGGTGGCATCGGCTACCGGAAAAGTTGAATCATCTAAAGTACTTCGAGGAGTTCTCTAGTGCCGATCACGATCGTGAAATCCCAGATGATTTATATGCTATACATTATCTTGGTTTGAAGCCATGGATGTGCTATCAAGACTATGATTGTAACTGGGATAGGTTAGGGTACCAAGTTTTTGCAAGTGATATGGCAAATGAAAGATGGTGGAGGGTTTATAAGGGAATGCCCATGGAACTGAAACAATATTGTTCACTTACTAAGGAAATAGATGCAAGAATACAAAAGCATAGAGCAAATGCAAAAAATGGTACTTTTGCTGATGGTCATTGGAAGATCAAGGTGAAGGATCCTAGGAGAAGATATTTGGTATGAATTAGTGAAGTATGTTACACTTAATTTGTTAACATAGAATCAAGCTACCTTTTAACAAAATATGTTACAAAAAGCAGTTTGTTAATTTTCATTACAAAGTAATATATTAAACTTTATTTTCACCATCATTGAAATGATGTATTGTTGTTGATGTTAGTGTTATTGTGACTAGAAACACCACAATTACCATCAATGAACGTGACAGTACAACACTGACAATCACGATCAAAAACTCCTAGTACCATTGTACGTCGCGATAATAATACCTAGAAACTCTAAAATTAGGGGCTCCTTTGGGAACCATTTAAAAAAGAAACAAAAATTGGTTTGCTTTTTTAACCCATGTGTACCGGCCTTATTCATTGAATGCCCAGTAAGGGACTCATTAAAAAGGAAATCCTAATTAATTAATTTCTCCTTTTCCCACTTTGTGAGGTCATTTTAGAATCTCAAACAACTGCATTTTTATTTTTTAGTACCAAAACTAATCCTTGTTCTTTTTTTTTTTTTTAAAGGAATTAGCATCATTCTTTGTAACTAGTATTTTAACTTTTTAATAAAAAGATATTATTGTTTGAAATGTGAGGTAGAAAAGTAAAGAGAAATTATAAAAAATTGTGCAAAAATGAGGATATATGATTGTTGTGAATTTGATTTATTAAGGTTTTTTATTATACTGAATGAAAAAATACATTATGAGGCCTAAATAGTCCTTTTCCATCCCGCCATTCATCATTCATGAGTCCACGTGTTAGCTCCCCAAGAAAGAGAGCCATATCTCGCTGAGCCCAATGCAGTTTTTCAATAGTTCCCAGAAAGACTCTAGAATATTGAACCGCACGCAGTTTGTTAAGTTAGCCCCGTGTCACCGCACAAGTAAAGGCATGTAATCCTTTTTTATGGGTCGGAAAATATAGATTACTTTCCTTTTTAAAATATAATTCAAATATTACTTTTTTTATAGGCTCATATTTAATGTGTATTATTATCAATAAAAAGAATTATTTACAGTGGAATACTTAATAAGTAAAATAGTATATTAGGAATATGCTCTTTAATTTTAACTTTCTAATACTACTGATTACGCTTTTCTTAATTTTTGTAAAAATTAGAATTTGTCTATTGCGGGATTGATGTAGTAATTCCAAAATCGCATCAAACCAACTATATTGACAAATTTCTTGACACTCCATGTACTACGCACACCTCATTTGCATTCTATATTTTAAGTTACGTGGCTCGAATTGTGATGGTTGAATGCTAAGTTTCAAGGTATGAGATTGGGTATGAACCACACCCCTCCCCTCCCCTCCCCTGGAAACAAAAAAAAGAAGGAACAAAAAAGGGAAGAAGAAGAATGATACAGCTTCTATACGGCAATATCTAATTGTAGGATTGAAATGAAACAAGGTAAACAAATATTGAGCGTATGTATGGTTTTTATTTTCTAAAAATCAATTATCACACAAACACATTTTCAATCAGACATTCACTTATTAAAATAATCTTACACGTAGATTCGTAACTTTTCCTTATTTTTTAACAACATATTTTCCCAAAATATCATAAAATCCATTTACAAAAAAATCAAAACCACGAGTACAAATCCAAACGGACTTTTGTGTTATTTTCCTACATAGATGGATGTTAAAGAGGCCCGATTCTCAAGCACAAGGCCTACGCAGACATACGCACATGGTGTGACATATTACCGTTAGACAGCAAATATATGGTGCTTGAATCCTACATATATAAATGAGCAGTGATATTCATCACCATTGGTGATAATCACCATATTAAATACATCAACAAAGTGTTTGGTAACTGTATGGGATTATAATTTAGATTATAATTTGTGACGTGACACCATTTTATTAGTTGTTTTTTTAAAAAGTAAACAATCGCGGCTTGACGTTTACTTTTTAATTTTTTGAAAAAAATTAAATCAATAAAATGATGATGTGTGGCAGATTATAATCTGTGGCAGTTACCAAACACTTTGTAAATGTCCCTATATTTTATTTATTTATTGTTTAACTAGATTTTTTTCACCCGTGCGTTGTACGGATAGAGTTATAGTGTATATTTATATCAAAATTGATGTGTGAGTATAAACATTATGTCATAAATAAAGTACAATATATCAGTTGCATTGTATAAAATTATGAATTGATATGAGAATTACAATTCACCATAGGATATTTATAGTAAAATGCCTGATTTCAAACATCTTGTCTCCTCCAAACACGTTGTGCAAGTTCAGACGTCCAACTTATATAAAGTTGTAATAATTAGCAGTCAAACAATTAGATATGGCAATTTGACCCATCAACACATTAAACCCATAAAGATCTGCCACTAATAGGATTGACCCACCACGCCTAACTGGGGCAACATTGTCTTCCCCGCCGTGGGTCTAGGGCGCGTGCGGGTCAGGTTGGACCTGCCCCACATACCCGTGGCACACCAAACATTTCCTTTTTTTAATTTTTAATAAATTTAATTCTGAAAATGTGTAGAAATTATTAGATATGGCAATTTGACCGATCGACCCATAAATCTGTGAAAAGATTTTTCTATCGAATTGAAAAAATTATGTTATTATATTAGTAAATCTTGAGAAATTTAAAATTCTAAATAAATGTTTTATTTTATTTTACGTTCATCAATGACCCGCCCTATAAATTTGTATGTTTGAAAGGGGTCTGGGTAACTTCAAGAATCGTGAGGCGAATCCAGGGTATGGCAAACCCGCACCATTACCATCCTTGCAAATAATCATATCATAGTCAACTATTGCAACTATGAGTTTAGCCTCTCGCTCATGCGTTGTACGGGAAGACTGATTTACAAAAAAAGTTCAACAACAATGAATAATAAAATATTAGACAAAGACGTGTTATCGGATTTGCATAATAAAAAGAATAAATATATGGTTTTGATTTAGTATTTGACGCATTAAATTAATATTTAACTATATTAATAGTTACCCACTTATGTGCTCGATTAATAATTTAATATATTTCACTTTTAAATCATCTAATTTATTTCATATTATTAGTTAACAGTCTAATAATACGTATCCGGCATGTACAGTTGCAACGGATAATAAAAAATTATAAAAACTCGTAATCATATATAAATGCTAAAAAAATAGAAATGAGCAAACTAAAATAAAAAAGGAATATAAAAAATTAATAAACTAATATAAAATATTAAAAACTCGCGATGAATATCCAAATAAGAAAAATTTAAATTTTAAAACTCAAAAATGAGGCTTATAAGTTTTTCGAATTTTTTTTAAATTTCATTTTACTGTAGGTGTTCTTTATTTACATTATCTAGATTAGTGAGTTAACTTTGCGTTGATAAAATGTATATATTAACAAAATTACACTAATTTCAAATTGTTCTATATTCGGAAGACTTTCATTAAAAAACCCGATCATGGAGATCAATAGTGGCTGAGTTTTAATTCCTTTAACAAAAAAATGGTTTTTTTTTAATTTACAGATCTAGAGTTTTATCCATGACAAGTAACAACGTAAAATTTTTATAGACAGTAATTTAAAAAAGTTTATCCAATTGGAACAAAAGTAAAAAAACAATAATTAAAACGTAAACTATCACGATTTTGAGAAAATTTAATTCAACTTTATGATTTCTATGCAATCTACGACGCTAAATAATAATAAATAATAATATATAAATAGTAATAATAGAAAAAGTGACATTTTTTGGAGGATTGGTTTCTATAGATTCAAGGACCTTAAGAAAGGAAAAATTAAAAATTATGAAATTTTGTGATTTTAGAAGAGGAGAAATTATGGAATGAATTTTGAAAATTATGAGAAGATTGAAGGGATAAGGGAAAAGTATAGAAAAAATAGCAATTCTCGGGAAAGGTGCATTTTTAAGGGTAAAAATTAATTTCATGATTTTCTAGTAATATTTTACAGTTCACCTTTGAAGCAATTGACAAAGTATTAGCTTCACTTACTCATTATTATGGGAATTACTATACTTTCATAAAATAAATAAAATAAAAAAATAAAATTAATTGGGGCACCATCTATAGATGTAGTAATCCGGCCTAAATCATTGTGCAACATCAAGATAACCCGGCTTAAATCATTGTGCAACATCATGACAAGGTCAGCAAAATTATAGGCGGAAAATTACAATTGAGAATCTAAATCTAATTGAAAACTCTTGTATTATATATTATTATATTATTATATGATATGATATATGATATGATGCCACTATATTGATACATAAGATGGTGATGGTGGTGATAAATATCATTAGAGAAATTTAGATATGGCACCCTATTTTTTCAATAAATTGCACATATACCTTAATTTTGTTTATTTTGCTGATTTGCACTTAATGGTTGCATGTTTGCACCCATTTTTAAGCGGTATTTTTTTATTATTTGTAATTCTATTTGGAGTTTTTGAATTATTCAATATATTAAATTTATTATCTAAACATTATCTGAATGT
>CAVNYN010230645.1:0-21827 GCA_963692815.1 Nyctanthes arbor-tristis
TATGTTTACTTTAAAATTTTTATTTGCTTATAAATAAACTTTTTAAGCTTGCTAAACATGTGATTCCATTGTCTCTTGCTGCAAATTCAAAGGGTGGACTTCTTGCCCACTAATGAATTAATTAATTTATTTCTCATTAATCCAACTTTATTTATTCTATTCCAATTGCTTTTGGTTATCTTTAGGAGAATGATTCCAAATGGGTGTACTATCATTAAGCATTTCATTAGTCATTACATTAAATGTGGATATAACTGGGTGTAATTGGGTTTTGGTGGCTTGATTTGGCTTATACATGAATAATTGGTCCTCATCTATGTGTCATTTTATCCTTTCCTTTCTTGATAGACTAGAGAATGAGAAAGTAGGGCCCACCGTCACCATCGGGAGGGAATTTCATCTTCACACCAATACGTAGGGGTGGGCAACGGGATAGTTTGGATTAGTTTTGGCCAAAAACCAACTAAAACCATTTTGATTTGGTTTGAGATGTTTAGGAACCAAACCGCCCCGCCATCTTGTAGAAACCAACCCAGTCCAAACCACTTTGAGTTGGTTCGGGTTGGATTAACCGTGGTTTTAAGAGTTTTAGTGCAAATAAATGCTGGAATGACGTAAAAGCATATTAGACGATGTGCCTTTGAATCTCACCCTCTCCTTCTTGAACGTAATTGGATCTCGTCTTATCTAATAACGTGATTATTATATTCAAAATCTTTTTGTCATTGATCTCAATTTCAAACACATCACCTTTAAAAATCATTTTGTCATTGACCTGAACTTTGGCAATGAGTAATGAGTTCTATTTCGGTACCATACATCGGGTACGTTATGGCACCATATAGACCACGTGGCGTACATTAAGACACACAACATGCACGTCACAGGCTATATGGCGCCATAGTGTGCTCGATATATGGTGTTAGATCAATATTTCATGAGGAATACAGAACAGCAAAAAATTCTTCACGAATTTGATTACTTTAATTTGTTTTGAATGCCTCTCGATGATACGAAAAACGGATCCGGAAATTGCCAACCAGAATGCATCAAGCTTCATGGATATGGGTTGCTACAGTATCATCACTTACATCTAAGATTTCTGCTTCATCGGAGGTCAGAGAGAAAGATTGCCGTAGCTTCTCAATGGGTTCCATTTCTGAAAGCAAATCTGCCGGAAAGTTCCAGAGATGGAAATCAGTGGGTACGCATGGAAGCCACCAAATTTTTTTGTAGCAGAAACTGAACCACCGAGGATCACTGTTGGGGCGAAAATTCCTGTTAAGCCCATGTTAATTTCTGAAGAAGTCAGAAATCGATATTGATCAGACGGAGAAGAACAAATTGATGTTGGGTGCTCGCTAATTTTTTCAGGAGGAATGAATTGGGTTGGGTTAGTCAGTTTTAAGTGAATTTTCTCAAACCGCCCCCAACCCAACACAACAAATGACTAAAACCGCTAAGGTAAAAACCAACCCAATTCGTTATGGGTTGGTTTTGCGGGTTGGGTAGGGTTTCAATAATTGTGCCCATGCGAAACTCATAAATAGATATAAGGGAGTTCAGTTCATTGTTTAGCTGAAACCATATATCAGCTTATTTTATTTTCCACTCTTGAGGAGTATTGATTTGAGACTTTTGCATCCATTTGTCTTTAACATCCCGGCAGCACTAAAAGCTTTCCCGCCAACCCCTATATCAAGTCTATTCTCATCCAATGAATTTGTCTCAGGCCAAAATCACAAAAAATATTTTGCTCATTTTAGGATAGCATTTAATTCCTCCTAGTTCTAGTATACATATTCCAAGAAAAAGTTACCTTTAGTTATCTTTTTAATCTCTTCTAACAAAAAAATTCTAGTGTTCAAATAGTATTAAATACACGGTACTCTTAACCAATCAAGAAATCAGATGTGTGTTTAAGGTTTATTAATTTTGCCAACAAAGCATAGTATGATACTCTTAGAATATGAGAATTTTCCAATCCTAGATGGAGAAAACATTTCTTTATCAATATCTCTCTAACTTCTTGTCCGGATACTTGTACCATAGGCATTTTTTGTGGTCATAGTAAATATGCGTCTCTTCAAGTAAATCAACACAAATCAATTCAACTTATCCAAGGCCAAAGCAATTCAAGGCTAATGCTAATCTAATGATGTGCACATTATGGGCCCTTATAAATCCGAGTTTTTGCTTTCAACACAAATAAATTACATGGAACCTTTCAAGTTTCAACGCAAGACAAAATCAGTAAGGTGATGAGAATTGGTTACAATAATAATTATATAAGCTGCACTGTGAATTATATGTGATTCCTAAATAAATTAAATCCGGTATTTGCCACTAACACAACCTTAAGAGCTTATTCGATCGGAGATATTTTTCACGGAAAATGTCGAACTTTTGAAAAAAACAAAATTCATCTTTACACATTTGATTGACAAATAGAAATTGAATAGAAATTCCATGGTACGTACAATCATTTTAAGCCTAGTTTCATACGTTTTCTTGGAAAATCAATTTCCACCTCACCTAAGCAATATGTTTTCCATTTAATCTGAAAAATATTTTCTTTGATCGTTAATTTTGTATGAAACGCACCCTAACTATAGGTAATTTTGAGGTATATATGATCAAACATCCTGGAATCTATATAAGTACCATATTTATAGTGATGTAGAACAAGTTAATTACCTTGCTTCATGCTGCGTCAATATAATTAATTAGGACCCAAATTCCGTCACATTAGACATGATTTTATATCTCTTCCCTTGTGGATAGGAGATCGGCACTATGAAAATGCTACGTTATAACTTCACCATTTAGAAAAGAGCAATTTCAGCTGGAACTAATGATCAAGAAAAATTGTGGGGATCATGGAAAATCAGACAAAACATGATCAGGAATATTGAATCGTACGTGTCTAATTGTTCTTTACATCTTATTTCCTTAAACGCCATCACTGTCTAAAGGAATACGAATGAACAATGAAGGATTGACACCAGAATCTGGAAATGAAAGATTTGTTTAATGAGAAGATTGAATTGAATGTCGGTCGGTGTCTTGGTGATATATAGACTTGCAACTTGCAAGTGAAGTTGATGTCTCTTTCAACACTAACAGTTACGTTGATGCAAATTTAAAAACGTAAAGCTCTGATCATGCCCGGAAGGAATGACCATAACTATAATGACTGTCTCTATACGTACATTTGATAAAATTGTACCAAAGAAGGCTGGATATATTAATTTCAAAAAAACATGAATCATTTAATTTCGGTAAAGCATACAATAAAAGTTTATCAGATTTCACACGTCTTCTTAGTCAATCAAGACTCAAGAAGTCATCCCCACCATTTTTCGCTTCTTCTAGTGGAACACAATGACTCAAAGAGTAACATTCTCGAGATGTGCGAGCCATCCCACAACTATATGTTGCCGCTGAAGCGAGGTGTTAAAACTTGGATTTTTATTGATGTTTTATTGAGTTGCTACCGCACAGTACTACTCTTTGTTTTTTCTTGATTGATTTTTGCTTGATTCAAGACTACACCAAGGGCCTCTGGTTATAGCCCAATTGACAGCTCTAGATTTAATAGGAATACTACATGTCAACTAATAATTCATGAACTTAAATATCTGTTTCAAAGATGACCTTCAATATCCCTTAGTAGATTCATGCTCCAGATATTTTTTCAATTTTCCATGGTAGTATTCATTGTAGTGATCCTTTCATGTCTTTAATTTTTGTTGAATATGACGAATTACGTTATTAATTAGACAAGATGGGAAGATTTAAAAGATGTTGATAGCCGATAGAAGTAGTTGGCCACAAAAAGAAGTAACAAAGGTAGGCACATGAAGGTGGAACCCCAGTGGCTTTGAGCCAAGCATGTTTGCATGAGAGTTGAGACCAATGAAATTCTTAGAATATTTGTAGTTAATTTTAAGTGGTTTTACTTACACGATGGAGTATTTCTGTTTATTTATTTATTTTGAGAAACGTGGTTGTGAACACCTTCACCGGGAAATTACTAAGTGAGGGTTGATAATGAAGGGGGGCTGTGACGGAGATGGGTTTTTCGATTCAGTGGAGATGGAAATTATTTTACTTTTTTATATCTACAACGCGCGCTTAGATGCCGATTAATGTTATTTCTTAGAACAGTATATAACATAAATAGATTTAGAGGTGGATCAACGGCAAAGATTTTAGCAATTAAGTTGTACCTGCCTACCCACTTTATTAATTCTCTCTGTTACCTACTAGGAATACAAAATTTTGTGGTTTAAGTAAAAGATTGGATGTGTTTTGCTTTGTTAGATCTTAATTATCTTTTTATTATTATTAGCTTTATAGGGTATTAATAGATGACGTCCCTCAAAAAAAGGGATGAAAGCTGTTACTTGTCTCCCAAAGTTCCATCTCAAAACCACTTTTATCTAATTGAGAAAAAAAAAATGAATTTGCAAGAAAGATTAATGAACTTTGATGAAAAAAGTGAAGCTTACATGTATCTTTTAGCCTAAGATTCCTACCCTATTTATTTATTTAAGCAAACCAAATCCTTAACGTTCATAAACAACCACTAGTTTTGATTAAAAATTAACTAGTCCGATGTCCTACTAAGATGAACTTGTTTTCCTATTTATTATGTCCAAATTGTATTTTAGTTTTTTATTAAATATATAATACCACATCTTATCAAAAATACCCCATTTTTACAAGAATTAAAAAAAATTCATTTAATAATATTGAAAAATTAAATTTATAAAATTATTCCCTTACTATACACAAAGAAACAAAATGGAACTCGTTAATCATGTTAGAAGGAAAAAAAATTAAAATAATATTGTAAAACTAATATATACATAGTACAAACTAATTTTTATAGACATGTAAATATTTTTTTTATTGACCTATGAGCGTACGAAATTCGACGTAGCTTAACATAAGGTCAATTTTCGAGTAAGGAAACTTAGTAAATTAAATTGTTCATCAATGTCAAGACTTAACTGTTTTGCTATGACTTCGATTTATTTTGTCTGGTTGGTAGGAAACTGAAGATAATGTTTTAAAGGGACTTTGAATGCTACCATGTTCTGTGTTATTCATCTTTTTCTCCATTGATAACACATGCTAAGCTACAAACAAATAATCTCATATCTAGGGCCGGCCTTCTTTAACTCTTTTATGTGTTCAAACAAAAAATTTCGTACTAGCTAGGACCGATCAACTTTCTTTTCAGTAGATAAGATAAGATTAGAATAATATATTTTCTTTCAGTAACGCTCCGAAAAGATGCATAACCTCTTTGAAACATCTGCAGTGAAATTTCAATTGATAACCCGTGTAAATTCGATCAGATGTTCAAACAAATATCTTCTATTAGGCTGCACCCGACCTTCTCAATAGACGTGATAAGAACGAAAATATTTTCTTTCAATAGCATTCGGCAAAGTTGCAAACCTCGAAATATGTGAAGTGAAATTCAGTTCGGGCACGTACATTCAAGAGTCGAGTTGACATTAAAATTCTACACACACTTCAATTAATATTACAATGAATTCTATACTCAACTAGTTTTTCATACATAGTAATCACTTTTCCCCAAGAAACACACTGAAAATACAAACACAGAAAAAAATGGTAAGTATATCTTCATTCTATGTACAAGATTCTGTCACAAAACAAAAGGGAAAAAATGTAAATCAAAATCTAAAAATTGGGTACCCAAATTTGCCAAATCTTTATATCAAAATCCAAACTGCCACTGTAAACCAGATAAGAAGTCCCAGAATCCGTAGCATCCTTAGTATTTTTAGTATCAACTGATGCTGTCAAACATTTGACAGGTCCCTTGTGTCCTTCAAAAACTGCTAAACAAGAATAAGACCTTCCAATTTCTCTCTTCCAAATTCTAACTGTCTTGTCTGCTGATCCACTACACAACAAATCAGAGACAACAGCCAAACATAATATTGCCCTAGTGTGTCCTCTAAGTGCCCCTGCCACCACCATATGGCTATCGAAGCTACTGCTGCCAGCGTCGCTCTTTTCCCAAACAATAATCGACCGGTCACAAGCACCAGAATACAGAGTCGACCCATCGAGGCTTATAGCCAGAGCATTTACTGCTGACTTGTGCTTCTCAAGTGTAGACACTAGAGAGTGTTTCTTGTTTCCTTCATCCATTTTCCACACCTTGATTTTCTTGTCTGCTGAGCCTGTGTAGACATAGCCCTCATTGGACAGGACAATGGCGTTTATTGCATCATCATGTGCACTCCAAACTGATTCTAGGCACTTGAAATCCGAGGTTCTCCAAACCTTAAATGTCCGGTCCCAAGATACCGAATAGAGTAAATAACCATCTCTTGATAAGGCCAGAGCTGATACTGTGTCCACATGGTGCACCCAAGTGTATTTCTTGTGCCTACGAACTTGTACATAGTTCTTGGCAGAGAAGAGCTTCATGCATCGGTCGTTTATGGTCGGTAATGTTGCGATGCATCTAAGACTCGTTTGGCATACAGTATTAGATTCCTGGTCGGAAACAGGGGACGTGTCGTTATCTATTCTCCATACCCGGATTTTGTGGTCTTGGTGGGCAGTGAACAATTTATCTCCCAAGACTACTATGGATTTCACAGCACTTATGCCTTGTGCTACTATGTTTTGTGCCAAACTGTGGTTGCTAGAGGAAGAGGGATCCCGGCTCCAGAGCCGAATCTCGCTGTCCGATGAGCCGCTATAGAGGTGTTTTCCGGTAAGGGCGAGGGAAAAAACATAGGAGGAATGGCCCTTGAGGGTGGCTAGGCACTGATGATTGGTGGTGGCAGGGGATTTCTCAACCAGTGGTGTTAGAGAAGGAACCGATGGTAAACTTAATTGGGACGAAATCGAGGAATTGGACGACGATGATGAATCCAAATGGACATGGTCGTGTTCGTACTCGTGTTGTGCCTGATAAGGATCTCGTTTAGACGAGTGGTGAGGTAAAGGACATCGGAGAAATCCCATTTCTTGGTAAGAAGGGGAAAAAATGAGTGTGAATAAAATAAGGAAGCTCAAGTTGCTTATAAAGAATCAAGAATTAGGGGAAAAGTCGAAGAATAAATATGGAGAATGGGACCAAATGAACTGTCCAATTTGGTAAGTGGCATCAGGTTGGAAAGAAGGATGAATTGCACCATTTGCACGGATTTGTACCAAATTTTGCCGAGTAAACAACCTGTCACATTTAAAGATTTTTGCTTTCAGGCAAGTCTCGAAAAAAATTATGTTAAAGAAACTTCTTAAAAATTTTCAAGCCCTAGATGTTTGATTCTCTTACTAACTAGACAGAAGACGTGATATATAATACCAGTCATTGATGTGATTTGAAGAGTATGTAGTGATATGTTGATATTATGTTACATCACTTTTCATATAATTACGAATTTAGGATACTAGATATTTGGTATCCTATTCAACTAGAAATAAAATCAATAAAGTTTCAGGAGAATGTCTTTTACACAATTTTTATGTGTATTGCTAATTTCTTAAAGATAAGACCAGGTGGTTCCATGGAAGGGTACTTGGCTGGATGCATTCTTCTAATCAAAATGCGAAGCTTACTTTTTATCCCTTTTGTTAATTTGATGTACAAGTGATGTTTACATTAAGAAGAAATAATTTATTTTATTTTATTTTAAATTAATAAATGTTACAACAAAAAAGTAAGACCCTACCACTTCTTTACCCATTAAAGCTAAGATTATGCCAAGTTTCTTGATTAATCTTTACTTTTTACCTGTTTATTATTGCTTGAGAATTATGGTGAAAATTCTATATTAATTTCGTTAATCATAAAGTTAACCACAGACGATTGAGTTTTAGCAAGCAAGTCTTAATTGCGGTTATTAGTTAAACTCAATCCGTAAGATGTTTCGTGAATTGACGTCAAAGTACTCGAAACAATTCTAGAGTCAAGTTAACGGTGAAGGAAATGTTGCACTAAATTCCCTTTCCATGAATTAATTTTCTAGGCGGGGAAGCAAAGATCTAGGCTTTGCGCTTTTAACCGTAGTGGTGGGTCGGGGTGGAAGGCTGGAAGCAATAATGTAGTGCTTGTAATAGTCAAATTTTTATTTTTAATATATTGCATTCAATTTTAATCATCACTTACTAGTAATGAAAATACATAGCGACCATATCGTGAGGCTCGAAACTCTGAAGTTGTGGATATGCATATTGCATGCAACTCCATATTAACATGATCACTGCGAATGATTAAGTGATCAAATCCGATCCGTCGCTGTATTAGACTTTTGTTTAAGTGGCAAAATATATTTCTAGAGAAGAAATACTTATTTTGTTTTTTGAGAGAAAAAATTAGTTGGAATGGAACTAAATTATCAAATATTTCCTTTCCAAAAAAAAAAAAAATTCTCAAATATTTGGACCTGGTTCCACACTGTCTGTGCGGTCTTTTTGGGACGGAATGCCTAGTTAGAACACCTATTTTCCAGTCGTCTTTTGCGTTTTTATTCGCTCTTTCTTACTTGTTGACTTGAGAATTTCAATTTTTAATTAATTTCCTTATATTGAAAAATATATTAAGCAAGCTTATGCAAAGTTAAGGTGTAAAAAAAGTGTCGAAATAGAGTATTAAGTTTAGGTTCGCTTAAACTGCTAAACACACTAGTGTGTGACAAAACACGATTAATACGTAATAAAGCGTAAAGCATAACGAAGTATGAAATCTAAGTTTTAATCATAAGTGCCCTCTAGACGTCGCCAAAGCGAGCTTCTTAGAGCACTGATATAAATATACTAGGTACCTTAAATTGTGACTCAGATGTTTGGTTCGTGATATGTATATCTTTCATGCATGACGCAACTACAATAACTATCCCTTAAATTGTAAATTAAGAGATTTAACATATTGTATAATCTACACGCGTGTTGCAATTAAATTGCAAGTCTAAGGAATTTTAAAAAATTGCAGTTTTAATTTTTTTTTTTTTAATCTGAAAAATCTTGTAGTGCTAATTAATTTCTTTATTATGGTCCAAATTTCTTTATATTGTGGAAATATGGTCCATAGCCTCTTCTTTTTCCTGGAAACATTGGTTTGTCTCTATACTGCGAAGATCATCGCTAGAATATAATGACACTGTAGCAACTCATGATGAATACATTTGCATTCCACCTAATCAAGACAAGAGAAAAAAGAGGCGGGGGGAAAAGATGATTATCAGTTCTTTTACATGGTTATTATAGATTTTGATTTATTAAAAGGTTCTGAAAAATATAAAATTTTGAATTCAACTTTGTGAATTGGGATGTATGCTCTGACAAAGACTATAATAACGTAGGGTTTCGATTGGCTGAATTTGGGAGAACTGTTAAGCAAGTTGCTCGTTTTGTAGTATGCGAAAGATGAGCATATGTAATTTAATGATCATTCAAGGAAGATAATTTAAGTATGTTGGAGACGTGGACCTCACTTTTACATAGGAATGTTCAAGTATGAACATTTAGTGTCGTAATGACTTCAGACAATGATGTAGTGTAATATCAACACATTACCACACTCAACTCAAATAAGCAACTAGTATATATTACGTCACATCATCTATCTCTTGTCGTAAAAGTACCAAACTACTTAGTGCTTGAACATTTTCACACTTTCACGTGTCAAAAAAATTAACTATGAAGATCTTCCATACAATTTCAATATGCTCTAAAATCTCAAGATAATATCTAGTACACAACATTGTACTATAATTAAGTAGTGAATCTTAACACAACTAAATTGATTGTCAAATTAAGAAAAGAGACATTTTATTGAGGTGCGAGGAGACAGCTTTGGAATCCAGATTGGCACTCTAGTAGAGTTATAAATACAAGTTAATGTTTCAAACAAGTGTATGCAAGATATAGATAGAAAAAAGATGACACAGAGAAAATCATCATCATCATCATGATTATCAATCAAAATTAGTTGAGAAAATGAAGAAGAGAAACTCCAAAGTTTGTTTAACAATATTAAAAAAGGGGAAAATACTCCAAGTTTTAGCTATTTCTTTTTCATATATAATATGTTGAAATTTTTGTCAGCTCTTATTCAATAACCAACACACTCAATACCCGAATAATTAACATTTTAGAAGACCTAGCTATATACGTGTTTTGCTACACGAGAGAGAGAGAGAGAGAGTTAAATGAGAAGATCCAGGTACGAAACATATTTTTAAGTAAATAATTATCATTTGTTATAGTTTAAAAATTTAAAAATTTAGGATACAAGAAAATTGATAGAATAGGATTACTCTCCAGTGCACCTAGAAATATAATAAATTCAAAAAAGAGCATTAAACTTTAAAATCTTCCCCCTCCCAAACACAATCCAAACTCTAGAAATCCTATCTTTTACCCAAAATTGGAACACCAATTGTTGTTTTTTTCTTTTCTAAATAATTTAAAGTGTTTAAAAAAGAAGAACATTAGAAGAGTGTTTAAAGTGTTTTTTTTTTTTTTTTTTGGTTGGGGGGGGGGGGGGGGCGGGTAGGAACTGCCCCTACTGGACCCTTAATATCCCGACCCTTGATTTTATTAGTCAACATTCCATACTTAACCGATGGACATACCCTTTTCTCTATGCTGCCGCTCACAAATCATTTCTATTAAAAAGTAGAAATGATTTTTATGAAAATGAATGATTATTTGTGTATACGTGGGTTCCGTGAAATATGTGAATATGATTGTTTTGATCATATTCTTTTTTTTAAAAAAAATTAGGATGGTGAAAAAATTACACAATCTATTATAATAAACACCAGACATAAACAAGACAGATGTAACATATAGTTGGCGAAAACAAACCTAGTGTCCGCGAGCAGCCTATCGAGACTTTATTTCAAATCAATCCAAACTGTGGATGCAAGTTGCATGAGTCTCTTTTTATCCATCGGCCATAAAATTTTCTTGCATGATTGTGACAAATGTGATAGGCAAGAATACTTTTAATTTTCCACTCTCTCCTTTCCCTTTTATCATTTACCATTTCTCATTGTTATTTGGAACATAATATTGAATCAATACTTGAGTTGTACCCAAAAAAAAGTCCTAAATCTCATGAAAATATAAATGTAAATTTTCATATTTCAAAAGATTAGAATTTTAGAATAGACCTAAACAATTTTACCCCATGATTTGGATATCCTAGCTAGCTAGTCAACTTCAACTTAAGCAATTTAGAATTAATTTTCAAATATTTCGGCCTTCTAGAGTCTTGCATACATCCTTCCATTCTTTCAATTTCAAAACTGACTTTTTTTCAAAGTAAATTATTTCTTTAATTATTGGTTTAAAAATGGTTTTTTTGGGACACTTTGTTGAATCCAGACATATAGAACACTCCAATTCATGACAGAAAATATGAACATTCTAGAAAAGTATGCACACGAATCCATCCCCGAAATTAGAATAGAAGCATCTTTAAAAAAAAATTTAATTAAGTACTTAATTAATTAAAGTTAAGCAGTTAATTGTCGAGCAGCAATTCATTTTAGTGAATCTAAATCATGTTCAGACGGACAAGTTGATTTAAGGGGGGAAAAGAAGAAGAATATGTTGATTGGTGGCTCGTATATATGGAGATATCAATTGTGAAATGAGTAATGCTACACGTATATGTTGGTTTACTAATTAATTCATCAGTTTACAATTTTAACCCTAAAATATTTAAAACTCAATTTTTTTTTTTTTTTGAAAGGAATAGAGTCAGAATGGAGTACATCTGCAATAATACTAGGAGACAATGAAAATGATAAACTAATGCCTAACATAAAACCAGCCGCTCTAGTAAGCGTATGGACAGTCTGGTTCACAGACCTTCTAACACACGTGAACTCAATAGAAAACCGGTAAACTAATTAGTGAATTAATATAGAAGATTATCGTTACTCTTGTGAAATGATGATTTATTTTCCTGATCTCATTGGACGCCTGGCAGGGTTGGCAGGATTATGTTGTTAGACGCTTATACGACTAGAGACCATTGAGAACCTGTTTGGGGCAAAAAAAAGTGTAATTTATAGGTAAAAATGTCAAGTTTAAACTTTAAAATAATAAAGAAAAAAGTGCAGTAATCTAAAAGGTAGAGAATAGATATCATGATATCGTCTCATATATGAAATTGATTATGCGTGAAAATGATCTAATACCAGATGTCTGACATTATAATGCTACTAGACGCTAACGTGGCGTGTCAGATGACACGCATCTGACATACCACATATGCGGCTGAACGACATAATACCGCTAGGCATCTATTATTAGCATCATTACTGGCATCACATGGCCTCTCATGTAAACATAAATATTATGTTGCCGACCATCAAGAATCCCTTAAATTGCCCTCTATTGCATCATGCAAGAACGCTCCAGTTACGGCCGGACACATACTTAAATATATGTTCAATGACAAAGGAGAACTGTCAAAAGACCATATATAAATATATATATATATATATAATACGACCCAGACAATATATCAGTCTAATTTGAGCGCTCGAGATAAATCGATCATATCTTTGTCCCTTTATTTCACAATTATACATATATCTCTTTCTTTCCCTTAATTAATTTGGTACATGAGGATCCTAAACTTGACCTGAATAAACAATACTATGGGAAACCCATAAAAATAGTAATCCATATTAGTCAAAATAAGTTGTCCCATTAATTCTATAAGCCGTCCAGACTCCAGAAACAATTGATTATTCCATTCAAAATATATAGCTCCATTTCCAGGAACTACATTTTTTCATGGCATATGTGCTAATTAAATTCTAATGTCCTATAAAAACCTTAACATAGTACTTATTAAATTATCATCAATCTCTCCAAAAGACAGCCTTCAAAACATATTTGTACATCAATCTTGATCTTAAGATACCTACGGGTTTCTATATCAATGGCATCCAATATTTACAGTAACTCGTATGAAACTTCGTGGGCTGATCAATGGGATCCAGAACCAGCGTATGGTAGTTATAATAGCAATACAAACACAGGCACATCATCAAAATTCTCTGCCAAGTTTGGCCACAAGTTTGACAAAACTAAGGTGGTAGCCACCACCGGAATGAAGAAAGTGAAGGCCGGAGCCACCGATCTTTTTCATTGGATCAAAGAAAAATATCACAAGAAAACACAAAAGCATTAGATGTTTTGGCTTATGGGGTAGATTTTCTATTTTTCTAGGCTATACATATATGTAATTCATCTCATATTGGTTTTGTTTTTGGTGTGTTTTGTAATTATTGTTTTTAATTTAATTAATTAATTGGTATTTTGTGTATGTGAGGTAGGTTGTAATGACATTAGTTTAGGTATGTAATGAGATTTTTTTCAGCTTGAGCAAAGAAAGCTCAAGCGAAGCTTCGGCTCAACCAGTCCTAAAAAAGGGGGGATCGCGTTGACTGTTGAGTTTTAGCTTGAGTCTTTTTTTCGAGTAGAGCGGGCCGAGAGTGGATTGTGGTCGTAAATATGGACCAGCTGATGTAGGCTTGGTAATCCAGTCTGGCTACCTTGCTTGGGCTGATTGTTTGGGCTTGGCCAGAGTTTTGGCCCATCCAGAACGGGTTCAAAATTGGCTCGACTCGAGCTTTTTACGAAACGACCCACATGCGGCAGACTCTTTTGCCCTTCCTGAATTATTAGTTGAGAGACCCTCAAATATTTATTCATGGTTCAAACAGAGATAAAATATATCATAAGTAGAGGAAGCAATTCTTTGACCCATGTTGCTCCAAGCCATGATAGCTACTTTTGTTATTACTACTAAACAACTTTATTTCTTTATCTTCTTCGAAATAAGCCATGTCTTCTTCCTCCGAATGTACCCATGCTTCAATTCCATCATTTCCTTTGTTTCCCATAAGAGCAAAGACATTTTTGAATGACGGAAATTGACTACTTACCCATATCAGTTTTCCTCACCCAAAATCATCAGCTTCATAAATTTTGAACTTACTCCAATTTGTAAACCGCAATATGTCTGCATCCTTCAACTGTGATCTCACCAACATTTCGGATGCAATTTCAACTAGGAATTGCATATTCTTGTCAGGATCAGACAATATTTGGGCACAATCTGCAAGCTTTTCAGTAATTCCATCATCTAGGAATCCAACTAATTCACCAAACTCCATGCATGTTTTGACATTCTTGTGTTGTACATTCATTCAGAGACCAAAGATCCAAATTACCAAAACCGTGTTTTGACCTCGGTGGAAAAGTTCTTTCTCGAATGTTAACCAAAGCTTTCGATTTTTCATACTTGTTCTGATTCATTCGCACTACAGCTTTTAGTTATAAATGCAGACACTAATCGCAGCATTGAAAGTTGACGTTTAAATCCTCTTGATATTGACTTGACATTGACTCTTTATCGAGCAAAATCCTCTTGATATTTAAATAGATTCGTGATCCATCACCTAATCTGCTAGCTAATCTTGTATTTAAAATATATATATTTAATAATTTATACGATACGTGTACTTTTCAAGAAATTTGAAGTATTTAACATTATCAAGAGTACTTCGAACGCTAAAAATTTTAAGTATTTAACAAATTTTGGCAAATGCCAACCACTACATGGAATATCAATTCAGACTTGTTACAAAAGCAGCTTTTAGACACTAAACAGATATTAATATTTTTTCGGCATTATTTCATCAACAGGGCTACAACCTATTCAGCATTTTCCAGACAGTAAAGATACTTTTGGATGATACGTGCCATGATAGACTAGTTAAGTAGTAAACAAATTGATTTCTTCATCTTCTTCAAAATAAATCATCTCTTCTTCCTCCAAATGCACCCATGCTTCAATTCCCTCATTTCCTGTGTCTCCCATCAGAATGAACAGATTTTTCAGAGACGGAGTTTGGGAACTTACCCAGATGGGTTTTCCCCAACCAAAATCAGCATCGTAAAATTTGAACTTACTCCAGTCTGTGAACCGTAAAATGTTTGCACCATTCAACCGCGATCTAGCCAACACACCAGAGATAGTCTTGATTAAGGATTGCATATTCTTCCCAGGATCATAATAATTTGTAAAATTTGCATTTTTCACAAATTAACTAAAAGGACATTTGAAATCATAATAATAGTGTACTTACAAAATTTAAAACTAAGCACTGGTGGTTGGTCGTGGCAGGAGATTTTTGGACCGGTAACGTAAGAGAAGGAAATAATGGTAAACTTAATTGGGACAAAATGGAGGAGTTAGACGATGACGGCAAGTCCAAATGGACATGATCGTTTTCGCGTTGTAGATAAAGGATGTCGTTTGGATAAGTTGCATGGTAAAGGACACCTGAGAAATGGGACCAAATGAACTGTCCAATTTGGTTAGCGGAATCGGGTCGGAAACAAGGATGGATTGCACACCACTTGCACGGATTTTTATTTTTAAATTACATATTTGATTATTTTTATAATACACCGAAAAATTCAATCAAAAAAGAGTGGTTATATTGACACCATTATTTTTTATAATCACACCACATTTCTAATTACATTATACATCCTTAGCTCTTTCTACTTATCATATTTACACTCTTAACTTTTTGAATCATATTTTTATTCTTAACCTGCTATTAACTTAAATATTTCATATTCAACAAGAGTTTTTATTTAAAAATTTTGTTCAAAAAGTCGCTGAATAATTTAAATAAGTAAAAAATGGCAAATGATTTTTTAAGTGCAAACTAATTATTCTTTTCATCATTTAGAAGTCTCATGCTAAAGAAATTGGATGGAAATTATTATTTAAGGTAAAAAATATTATTTGATAAAAAAAAGTTACTAAAAAATATGTCGTGAAAATGTATAGGAGTGTAAATGGAGAAACAAATAAAGTTCATGTACTATTTATGTAAATAAAATGTAGTATATTTATAAAAAAGTATAGTGCCAATATATTTTATTATAAACAAATTCTAAAACCCAGAGGGGGCAACTGACCCTACTAGACCCTTAATACCGTTGGTAGAATTGGTGTGTTAATAGCCCCATATATGATGATGTGACATAATATCAGCAGTTAATGCGAATATATTGTTGGAAATTTAACCAATTTCTCTAAACCTGTGTGATTAAAATAGGCAATCGACATAATAATATATGTGCGGAAACGTAAATAACACCAGGAATTATTTAACGTCGTAAAACCCTCCATTGAGAAGGGAAAATCAATGGGACAAATCGACAACTCCACTATCACCAAATAATAATGGGAATACAATGTTTATCCTCTCAAGATTATTACCTTAAATCAAGAGGTAACCACACACTACCATAATCACACAATACCGTCAAGAATAATATTCTTGGCACCATAAACAATTCATCTAATAATAGATGGAACTTAATAACCAATAACAAGAGAGGAAGAAAATATCACCTAACCCTTTCTAAGAATTAACTCAGAGAAACTACCACGTGAAGAAATCAAACACTGAATAAAAGCCGAAATTCCGTTGAAAACCGTTGATGGCCCAAGCGAATTTTCCTCAATATTTCCCTTCGTTTTCCGTGCGTTTATTGTGATTTGTGTCTCTGCTTTTCGTGTCCTTTTTCCTTCCGTGTCCAGCGTCCTTTTTTTTTTCTGTTTCCATGTTCGGCCTATTTCGCTAACTTTCTTTCAACATATATATATATATATATATATATTAAACAAAACTAAATCCTAGTAGGTTTAGGATTTCGTGTTCCTCAAAACTTCTAATTTTATTCAGCCAAATTATATAATTCATCCTCGAACTTTTATCTTACTTTTAAGTTGGGTATCTAACATGGGCTAGACCCGCCCAATAATAATATATTGATTGCCTATTTTAATCACACAGGTTTAGGGAAATTGGTTAAATTCCCAACACATATCACCACCTCTATAACTCATATCAATTACTAGTATCACATCACATTATTTATCTAGTGATGTTATAACAACATATATATGGTTCTTGATCAAAATCATTAATGCCCTGCCATTGATTTTATTTCTCAACATGCTATATATACATAATAAACAAGACAAATGTACCATATAGTCAGCGAAGACTAGTGTGCTCAAGCAGCCTATTGAGACTTCATTTCAAATCAATCCAAATTACAGATACAAGTTGTAAGAGTCTCCTTTTATCCATTGGTTACTAGTCAGACGTGTGCTCTTCCGATCTCATAAAATTTTCTTGCATGATTGTCACAAATATGATGGCCAAGATTACTCAATCATTATTCATTCTCTCCTTTCCCTTTATCATTTACCATTTCTCATTATTGTTTGGAACATAACATTAATTTTTTTTTAAACATAATATTGAATTAAGTACTATAATTGTACCCAAAAAAAAAAGTCCTAAATCTCATGAAAAATGTATAAATTTTCATATTTCAAAAGATTACAATTTTAGAATAGACCTAAACAATTTTACCCCCACATATAACCAATTTTAGGCCTTGGCAGCAACTTCAGTTGAACACAAGAAACGCGTATAACCAAATTTTAGGCTTATTATCCAGAGACCCATCAAATATTTATTCATGATTCAAACATACATACCTAAGCCCCATTATGCTTCACGTGATGATAATCTAAGTAGTAAACAACTTGATTTCTTCATCTTCTTCGAAACAAGGCGCGTCTTCTTCATCCAGATGTATCCATGTTTCAATTCCATCATTTCCTTCGTTTCCCATCAAAACAAAGATATTTCTGAGATGGAAATTGAGAACTTGCCCTATCGGTTTCCCCAACCAAACTTCTCCAACCAGTAAACCGCAAAATATTTACATCATTCATCAACTGCAATCTAGCAAATGTCTCAGATGCGGCGTCAACTAGGGATCGCATATTCTTTTCAGGATCAGACAATACATGTAGTTGTGCCCTTGAAAGCTGACTTTGAAATGATTCTTTCAAGCTCATTGCTCTAGCTCTTAGGCTTTGATATTGCCTCTTTATCGAACAAAATTCTCTTGATGACAATCTTTGGATTCCTTGTAGAAACAGGCAAATTAATATTTCTACTAGGAAAAAGCTTAGGGGCATTGAACACTGGCCAAATGGTCTCCTTGTTAGCTTCCCTGTCGACACTTTCCCATGCAGCTATAAATGTATCATAACTGAGGCTGCATCCATAACTTTGTGTGAAACACTTGTAGAAATTGCTATCCCTCCACTGCTCCTCACATAAATTTGCTTATCTGAACCCGAAGCAATGGATTGGTAACTTCATTGACTGTAGTAACTACTTCTTCACTTAGAACAGGGCCCTGAAGGTCGTTCCGATTCATCCCAAAGCCATTAATGAGCTCTATGAGGTGGAAAATCAACTTGAGCTTCTCCCTGGTCTCTGCAATTGAGCATGTATTTTTCTTCAATGTATCTTCCGGCAAGTGGGTAAATCCGTGAAAAGAGTTTTGCTAGTGAATCTTCAAATCTCTTTGATCTTTCAGTAGTGATACCAGACAAGTCGTAGAGTAACAAAAAAATTAACCGAGATGATGGTCTCATCCAAGTACGATATCTTGTAGTTGCTAGATTGGTGGGAGTTGGTGTGGATGGTTTTATCAGCTTTCTGCTCAGCATCTCGACCTTCCTCTGCTTATGGTTGATCTTCAAATGACCTAACAGAAAGGTTTCTTCGAAACCTGCAGTCACACCACAATAAGCAAGCAACGCTATTTATTAGTGCATTGACAACACTAGGGCCCAATCTTTAATGTGTCACAAGCTGGACGTGCGTAAATTATTCATTTTGTGAATCGTATTGTCGATTTTTAAATAGATTCGTGATTTACAATATAGTATTTTCTTCAAGATATGTAATAGAGTGCAACTTTGAACAGTTTTGTTCACCCATGAGAGTATCATGGGGTTATACCATGAGAGGCCCATGTGGCAACTGACGTGGCCATTGACTAGGTAAGTTAAAAAAAAAAAAAATCAAAATTTATGAATTTGAATCCCTACTCTGTTGAGCAGCCCCAAATCTCCCAACTTCTTTCACACACCCGCCCCCTCTCTCTTCAACCCCCCCCCAAGTAGCAAACTTTCCGGCCCACTGAGAAGGAGCTCCGGCAAACGGCGGAGGAGACGACTGGCCGGCGGAGGACCTACATTCATGCCACATTTTGCGCCCTCTCTTTCGCTCGCCCTCTCTCTCTCGCACTCGCTCACCCCCTCTGACCTGAGTGTGCAGCCACCCGACCGGTGGTGTTAGAAGCTTCGGCGAGCCTCCGGTAGGGTTGTAAGAATCCGGTCAAGTAAGGTTTAGGCATTTTTTGGATTTTTTTTTTTAATTATTTCTTGCTGCCCGGTTTCTTGCTCAACCTGTAATATTTTGTTATTTTGTTTTTTTTTTTTTTGGTGTCTTTATTATTTTGCTGTCGTGATTTGGGCAAAATGTGGTAAAAACATATTTGATCTTTGTTTTGATTTGTCTAATTCATATTAAGTGCCCTTTTTTCTTTGCATTCACTTGAATGTCAAACTACTTATCCAAAATTCCCTGCGTGAAACTTATAGTTGTTAATAAGATCAAAGATAACGTTGAAGCCTAAAAATTGATTATACTCTTGTTACAAAATATTTTCACCAAAATGTTCGTGTCTTATTGTCTTATAATATAGATATGTGTCCCTAAGGTTAAATACTTAAAAATGGTTAAAATGTCACACTTCAAAAAAAAAAAGAGAGAGTTAATGAGCGGCATGCCATGTTGGAGGGGGTAGACTTTAATCTACCCCCATAGGCGTAGGTGAAAATAACTATAAAGCTGATTGTATATTCTTCTGTTCTCTTTTTTCTTTTTGTCACCATTTTCACTTTGGTGGGGTGGAAACTGCAATGTGACATATCCGATAATTTGGAGAATAAGGTTACTAAAAGTATGCATTATTTCACTTTCAATTTACAACGCTAATCATAATCTAATCTCAAAGATTAATCATTCTTTAACATAAATCTTTATCGTGAATACGGTGGTTATCTAGACTGTAACTGTGATATATCCTGCTTAACTACTTAACAGTTATTCAAGTGTAAAGTGTAACGCAATCTAGATATGTCTAACTCGGGTATGTATGTGAAAATTAAAAACATTAGAATTGTTGACGAAAAAACCCAACTGGGAAAACTGCATGCGGGCACCCTTGCCACGAGACAAACAATCCACTAACACAAATAAGAGTTTAGTACAGCTTGAGAGACTTAGTGATATCGTAATAAACACTAAATATTCAAAAGGAAAAACATAAGCTTTCCTAATCTAAAACAAACTTGTCATGCAAGAAATTAAACTCTAATGAAATATGGTAACTAATGTATAACACAAATTAAGTAACTTTGTAACTTGCATGAAACTAACGTTCTTGTGCCCCAAGAAAGGTACACACGCCCCAACCTTCATAATCTCGGTCAAGACACAATTTAACTTAAATTTTGTATGCTAACATAATATAACATGTTATACAAGTCATGCATAACAAGTCAAAATTTTGACACTTAGCATTAGCAAAAATTAGGAATGTCAAATTAAAAATGATTTTGTACTAACAGTTATCTATGATTTATTTTAATCTAGAAGTCAGTTAATCTTTTCTACAAGAAGTTAAATATTACCAAAAATGACTGATAAGAAAATGTCCTCACTTGTAAATCTTGTTTCATGATGTACATTTTTTGTAAGTTTATTTAATTTTTCACGAAGCCATATTTTTTATAGTGCACATTAGCATTAACGTATTAGGTGCCCGCTATAAAGAATTAAAGATAATTCTCAATTTAAGGACTTAAGTTGATCACTTCTTACAAACATCGATTAATAATAGTTAAAGTTCAACTTCCATTTCCTATGAATTTTGAGTTGTACAGAGAATACAAGTGCTTTATATCACTTGACCAAAATAAATAAATAAATAAATAATGAAGAATCCTGAGAGTACGTGCTTGTTCAAACTTATAATAAATATTTGAAATGTGAGATGATTTTTACTTTGGATTTGAATTCTAATTTTTGTTTAAAGACATGTAAGCACATACTAAAAGTGAGAGAGGAGTATGCATACTTGCACTTGCCCATTTATTTTTCCCCTCATAATTTTTTTTTTTTGGGGGGGGGAGGGGTGGGGCAGGGAGCTCAAATATAAATATTTAGATCATATTAAAGTTTAAAATGCTTAAAAGATATTGCCTTATGATATATGACAAACTAAAGTGATAGATATTGTCACCATATGAATGTGAAATTACATTTACCCAATGTTTCAATTCAATCTCATTATTTGTGCAAAGGTAATGAGGGGAAAGGTAACATGAGTACTGTCAATGACGGTTATAATTCAATAATTGTCAAACCAAATGGTTCGTGAAGAATAATTTTTTTGAAGAATTTGCCACTGCTAATGAGAATCAGAGAAAATTGCCATTTAAGTGTATCCACTGTTATGCATTTGGTCAATTGATCATGGCAAGAACCTAAGAAAATAATTCTTTAGTTTATGTAATAACAATTGATTTGCTTTTCTAAGGCATCATTCATCACTTCCAGTTCTAATTGAATCTTAGAACTATGCATTCAAAAACAGCATCATCATTCACCTAATCAATTGGGTGTTACAATTTAGCAACTAAATTTTGTGCAAAATAACTAAGCCAATTTCATCTTCTGCCATTGTTTTTGCCTCCAGCAGGTTTTTTAGCAAATTAAGTGGTGTATTTCCAATTCTTTGTTTATCCTTTAATGCCATACAAA
>CAVNYN010230655.1:0-11364 GCA_963692815.1 Nyctanthes arbor-tristis
AAAAAAATGTTTGTTCCCCAATGTCAATTAATCATTTGTGAATTTTTGAAAGACATGTATTAAGTTGGTTTGATAACCAATTATAATTACGATTACGATTGACATATATAAAACAACTGACTAGGTCATGACTCATGTGTAATCTCAATGAGATACCTTGCCCCACATCAAGGACACATGGCATGCTCCCACAATTCCAAAATTTTAAAAGGTAATAATAATTGTAATGAGTTATGCTATTTTATCGTTTGCCCCAAAACAAAAAAGGGTATGCAATAAAGTTATGCTATTTTATCATGACGGGTGATTATTACCTTTTTTAGGTAATATAAAATGATAAGTTTACTTGAACAATCGAACCACGTAATATTACATTACTTATGTCCTATACAAATAAGTTTGTTCGTACTTTCACAAGGTTTAGGAAAAGTTCAAGTATTGCACTTTAGTAAGTGTATTTTTTTGATAACAGTACATGTCAAATAGTGGTATAAGGGGGAAAAAATTAAATTAGTGGTGTAAAGAAAATTAAGATTTCAAATACATTTCTTTAATAAAAGTGACTTGTGACGAATGAAAAAAAGAAAACAAGACTATTTTATAGAATGAAGGTAGCAATATATTTTAGAGTCTCATTCTAAAACTTCTAGATCCTATGTGACGTGTATGAATGCACGCCACGTGAATTTGAAATACACATGGCGTGTATCTATACATAGCACGTAAGGTGAAATGTTTTATTACAAAACTTTTGGAAGTTTTTGAAAATTTCCATATATTTTATTTGACTTTCGCTAATGTCGCTATATCATAAACACTATGTTTGGTAAGGATTTAAAAATGGAATTGTTTATAAATAGATTAAAAATTCAAATTTTGTATAATGGTGTAATGTAATAGTCCCATGTCGAGTTAACAATTAAAATGATTTGAAAACTTACATCACATTAAAGATGTGGCTTAATAGTGTGTTGCTGTGCGTCTAAAATTTAAAATTTAAATTAGTTGATAAATCGAAGCAAATTATAAATGATTACCAAACATAATTATTAATGGTGAAAGGTGGTGGTGATGGCGATCCGGCAATGGAACCCAGCCTTTGTTCCTTACTGTACCTAGATTCCAATCACACACTGCACCTCACTTGACACATTTCATATGTCAGCCTCTCTTTGGTTCCTGGGTTCTGTGCCATGGGTTTCTTAGAAATTTCTGTGGTGATGGGGAATAGCATTATTTAACTATAATATGAGTCAACCGAGGACTAAAATAATTATAATTATTATAGTAATCGACCAGACTGAACCTAATTTTCTAGTTAACGAGAAAACATTAGCCCAAGTCAATCTCCATCCGCACGTGCATGGTTTTAGCTTTTCAATTCCTGTAAGGCAATAATCATCATCATCTTTAAACCACGTTAAATGATAAGTTTATTTAAATGAATCACATTATACCAATAATACATAAGATGTTGATTATAATAAGTAACAATGTATAACATCAATTATAATTAGTTACCAGTTACCACTCATGTGAATCAAGATCTGCTGTCTTCAATTTCAGTCCCCTTCAAAATTGCACCAATAAATTTTCAACACACATCACATTTTCTCAAATAATTTATAAAAATTATATTTCGTCCACACGTTCTCACAGCATTTTCACCTTTTCAATGTATATTGATAAAAAAAATATTTCAAGTTTTCTGCACCCCTTCATCTTCCACAATATTTTCTCCTCCGTTGGCCTTCAACATATGAATTTCTCCATTCATCCCTGACATTCATCCCTGACATTTTCCTTCAGAAAAATGTACCTACATTTCTGTAATTTCTAGCATACAAAGCATTATAAATCACCTTATGTCAAAAAAAAAAAAAATAATAAATAAATAAAAAGCATCATAAATCACTTTACATCTTCTCATCTGTAACTCCACTGTTGTTGTCAATGAGAATTATTAATCTGAAGAAATTTATGAGAGATTTATAATAGCAGCGTGATTTTCCTCTTCTTCAAAGAGGAATATGATGATCATGCCTTCATCACAATATTATTTCATGAATTATTTGAAAAAATGTTGTTAAAGTGTGGTTTCAAGTTTTAAACTTAAAGCCAAAAGTCGTGCTTTTGGGAAGCAGCACTTTATTTTTGCTCGGCATCTCACAACCGTTATATCTCAAGATTAAATCACAGCCATCCAAAGTGTGTATATATTTACTTGTCTTGTGTTTACTGTAGATAGAACTTTGTTACGCTCTTTCAGATCTAGGGTTTGTGGTCTCTTGTTGCTCTCTATAATTTCTTTGAAATCTCTGTGTGAGTTGTGTAGGAGTTCGTGAGAGTGTTCTCCGTGAGAGATAGCCTTAGATCGGTTGATTGTTGAATGTTGTGTTCTTGTGGTTGTCCAGAAACTCCTCTATATTTTTCATTCATTTTAAAGGCAGATCTTGGAAGCATATCCATGGCGGGTGGAGCTTCAACGGAAGGACTAGCGATTCCATTTATTTGGCATCGTGAACCTTTCCAGGGCCTTCGAGCCAAAATCCGAAACGATTGTGTTCTTTTCATTTCTGCCTTCTTTACTTACTGTTGCATGTTTACAAACTGGGTCTTGGGAATTCCTGGTGATTTTGGGTCGATTTTACACTACAATTGGTATCAGAGCAACCTTGGGATTGTTTTTCAACCGTCTGCCTTTTCTAAAATTGGGGTTAGGTTTTTGTTCAGCAACATTTTTTTTTGTGGTGTTTCGTTCCCTCTTTTGTCCTTTTGAATCCTTAGCACTTAGGCTTCAATCTTTTTGAATTTTTGGGGCTTTTTGCTGCTTCGGTTCTGGGTTCAGCCTTCGAAAGTGATTGGGGTTTTTCGGACGAAATTAGGCTTCGATTTTGGACGGGTTTTCTAGAGAAATTACTGCGATTCTTGGAGTTTCATCGGAAAATCCTGTCGCCAGTTTTAGTAAGTCTGTCGTGGATCACTGCTTCTGGTTCACTGGGTGTTTCAATTCAGACTGTCATCTTCCTTTGGGATTTTCAAGCAGATTATTTTACCTGCAACCGTTACTTTGTTTCTGTTCGGCTGCTGCTGGTTCCTTAGACATTTTTGCTTGCTGGAAGTTTCTTCAATTTGCACACTAACAGTGCCGCTGGGTTTCTGCTTTCTCTGCACTATCTTGAATTAGTGGTGTTTCTGGAAATTATTTTCCTGCACTGGTTTAGAGACGGTTAGTTCTGCTCTGGTTCTTGCAACTTAGTGTAGCATAAATTGTTCTTTTAATTCTGGACTGATTTTCTTGATTGCGTTTATAGCATTGTGTTGGACTCCTAGTAATCTGTGTTTTGTTCTTCATTGTTGGTCATAAATTAATCTGCAAATTGTGGCTGGAATTGGTATTATGTCAATTTTAAATACTCGCAAGTGCACGAATCAATTGGAATATAGAAACGTAAATAACGAGGTCGATTCCACAAGGAATGCAAAGATGAATATGAAAGTTTAATTGAGTCTTCCTTGGTTTGCTTCTAGCTAGTTGAAAAAAAATGAGTTTCTTTGATTAAAACTAGTAATGAAAGGAAAATAATAAAAGACAATAAGTTTCAACAAGTTTTTGATTAATGGAGAAAATTGCTAACGTTTTCGAGTCCACCATATTTGACAACTAGGTATCTATTAATTCCCAATTTCAAGTAACAAGTCGAAATCAATCTATTGTTACCTATAGATTTAGCAATTAAGATCGGTTTAAGAAATTCTAAAGTAGGTTCTTCTTTTCTTCTTTTATTAAACTATCTAAACATTCTCCGTATCAATTTAAAGAAAACAATGAATCAAAGAAAATTACTTAACAGCCAAATCCAAGCATGGAATGATCAACTGAGTTTTTAACTATAAATAATATTTGATATTAAAGATGAATTATATATTGGATTGATTAATAAAATAAGTAAGAACCATAAACGTTTCATACAAATGAAATTAACTTAATACCCAAACAATTACATTGTCAAAAGGGTTTCATTTAGTACAAAAATGCTTAGAATATAATCAAAGTAAAGCAACAAAAATAGATAGAATCCGGCATAGATTCAAGTATAAATCTATGAATTCTTCTATGAAAATGCCTTTACTTTGTTCCTTGCTTCCTCACTCCTTTCTCTCATGTATTGCTCTTGAAAAACTTGTTCTTGAATGACCACAAGAGTACTCCTCATATAGAGAAAATCCACCAACTTGCTTGTTGTAACTTGATCAAAGTTAATCTTAATGTCAGGCTGGCTCTAGCAAATCTGATGGAAGTGGTAGCTGTATTTTGTTGATTATATTCATCGAATTTTGACTTATCATCAAAATAGAAATTCTGTAAAAATGAGTTGGCGATGTCCTGGAAAAAATTTCAGGCCAACTGGAAATTTGTAGGCCGAATATGTCCAAAAATGTAAGCACTGCCAACTTGTCCAGCAGCTATGATGTAAATGCATCTACTTGCAGATTGTAGGCAATTTTGGAAGATGTTACATCTATATTCAGAATCAGATGATAGAATATGATTTTTAGATCTTCAAACTTTCTTTCAAATGGAGCAAGAATCATAAGATTCTTCAAACTTTCTTTCAAATGGAGCAAGAATCATAAGATTTGGATAACTACAGCTTGACGTATGTATAAAACACCAACAAACGTATAGACAGAAAGTTTGACTGTCAAACTATTCTAGTTCTCTCCTCTTGGCCGTTTTTTGATCAACTTACCTCTAGAATCTGAGAAAGTGATAAGATAAAGATTGTATATAGATCTTGCCTTCATTCTCCAATTTGAATCATACCAATCTAATATTCCGATCTCTCTAGATATGATCAAAATAGTGAAGGTTGCAAACTGGTCAACACTTTATCTTAATAAGAATATAACTCGCAACTTGATGATGACTTATGACAACTTTATGGACCGAATTTAAATTGGTCTTATGATATGATTTGGTATATATTTTAAGTTATCTTTCCAATCCCACTTGAATCATCTTTATTGGACCTCTAGATCTCCGGTTATCACTATTTCTTCGACACTTGCCTACAGTAGACATAATTGTTGAACATCCCGACTTGTCTTGATCAACTTGGTTATGAACTTCCGACACTTGAAACATATAACATAAATTGATAAGTACCATTTTTCATGTATAATACTTGTCAATATGCATATGAATACACACTTCAATTAATTGCATTTTTAGACTATATATTCATAAAAAATGAACTTGTAGCATGAAAGTCGATTTACCTCAATAAAATGGTTGGATTACTATCAAATAAACATTTAGTGCTTTATAAATGATATATCAAATATGCAAATTTTGACACTAATCAATTGGGAAGATTAGTGGCTGTTCTGGCTGACTGAAAGTTCTTTATTCTTGAATAAGAATTAACCAGGTAACTTCTAACCTTCGTTTACTTTCGGATTTGATTCGCTTGAAAGAAACTTGACAAAATAGGGTTTTCTTGCTGCCTTTATCTCAGATCTCCTGCGAGGACCCTTGAAGCTGAGGGGCTGGAACCATAGGGTTTTGATTAGCATATTTTGAAAGTGGGGTTAATCAAACCATTGTAATTCTTGGGTCTTGGGGTAATTTGATTGCTTCAATTACCTTGAGACAGTGTAGTCTTCTAATACTGGGGATTAGAGACTGCTTTTAGATTAGTTATTGTTACTTTGTGTTATTCTTGGTTAAAGTATTTTTAAACTGTGTGTTTTGCCTCTGATTAAAGGCAGCTGTCCACTATTATTGTTAATTGTTCTTGAGTTTTGCACTTAACTGAATCTTTGTGATACTTTTGTTGTATGCACGTTGTGATGGGGTCAATTTCTAGATGTGATATTGATGTGTGGACTAGTACTGGAGACTTTAGTCTCTGGCGCTAGAAAATGCATGCTTTGTTGTTACAACAAAAATGTGCTTATGCTCTTGATTCTTCATATCCTGCTAAGTTTAGTGCTTTTAGGCATAAAGAAATAGATGAACAAGCATAGAGTTCCATTTTCTTGCATTTGTCTGACAGTGTTTTAAGAAAAGTGGGTGAGACTACTGCTGCTAGTCAAATTTGGTTAAAACTTGAAAGTTTATACCTCACTAGAACTATGCCAAACAAATGCTTTCTTTTGAAACAGTTTTTTGCTTTCAAATTTGATAATAATTTTAATCTTGAAGATAACATTGATAGATTTACAAGATTAACACAAGATCTGGCAAATTGTGAAGAAAAGATTTCAGAAGATCAACAAGTGATTGCTCTTTTAAATTCTCTGGGTGAAAAGTATTAAGGATTTGAAAAATGCTCTTGAGTATGGTCGATGGTCTGTAACTGTGGATGAAGTCATTACTGCTTTGAGAAATTAAGAGCTTGAGTTAAAATCTGAACAAAAAGATTTTGAAAAAATCCAATGCTTATTTTGTTAAAGGAAAACATTCTAAAAAAGGTAACAAGTATTCTAACTCTTCCAATTCTAAACAAAATAAGAATTTTTCTGAAAATAGAAAAGGTAAAGATTCTTCAAAAGGAAAGAGTAAAAGGAATAAAAAGTGTTACTGCTGTGGTAAAATGGGTCATTTTGCTAAAGAGTGTTTTAAAAAGATAAGGGATATGAAAGAAAACTTTAAAAATGAGGGTACAGTTGCTGCTGTCCAGAATAATCCTGCACATGAAAATGGTGATTTGTATGCTGTGACATTTTCTACTTACATAAATGAATGGATTCTTGATTTTGGCTGCACTTTTCAGATGAGTCCCGTGCGGGACTAGTTTTCTGATTTAACATTGTTCGATAGTGGTTCTGTGCATTTGGTAAATAAGGGTGCATGTGAAACAAAAGGTATGGTAACCATGACCATTAAATTTGATAATGGGAAAATTGTAACCTTAGAAAAAATAAGATATGTTCCTGATTTTAAGAAAAATCTGATTTCTCTTGGTATGTGTATGAACTTGATTTTAACATTAGAATTAAGAATAGGCATTGTAGGGTTATGATTAATGATTCTTTTGAATTTCTCAATGTGCCTAAAGTGAATGGATTATACGCTGTGCATATTGTTCCTGTTGTTCATTCTGCATTTGTCATTCATTATCTGAATAAGACTCAATTGTGGCACTATAGACTAAAATGGTGCTTTTGGAAAAGATAAAATTGAGAAACTCACATTCTGTCAGTAGTGTATCACTGGTAAACAACATAGGTTGCCTTTTAAACAAGGAGTGCATAAAACTAGACTCACTTTGGAATATGTTCATGCTGATTTGTGGGGGCTTGCCCCCGTTCAAATAGTTTCTGGGTTTAAATATTACCTTGTGATTGTTGATGATTTTTCAAAGAAAATTGGTTTATTTTACTCAAATTAAAATCTGACACTTTTCAGAATTTTAAATTTTCAAAAATACTTTGTTAAAATCAAACTGATAAAAAGGTAAAAGTGTTGATAAAGACAATGGTCTGGAATTTTGCAATGCTGAGTTTGATAATTTTTTTTCAAGAAAATGGCATTTTAAGGTATAGAACAGTGGTACACACACCTCAACAGAATAGGATAGCCGAGAGAATGAATAGGACCATGCTAAACAAAACTAGATGCATGTTATTTGGGGGCAGGAATGCCTAAAGCGTTTTGGGGTGATGCTATTAAAATAGCATCATTTCTTGTTAATAGGAGTCCCTCTACTTCAATAGACAATAAAACCCCTGATCAAATATGGTCCGGGCACTTACTTGATTATTCCTTTTTGAAAACTTTTGGTTGTGCAGCTTTTGCTCATCAAAAGCATGGTAGGTTAGAGCCCAAATCCTTAAAAGTGTGTGTTTCTTGGTTATGAACAAGGAACAAAGGGTTTTAGACTTTGGGATTATCAAAGAGGGGGATTTTAGTGTCATTATAAGTAGGGATGTGATATTCAATGAGTCTGAAATGCCATCTTTTAAAACAAAACCAGCTGATTCTGATGTTAATAATTTTTTGCATAGGCATGGTGTGACTTATCGGGATGATTTTGATAATATTCAATCTCATTATGTGCTTGATACTCAGCCTGAGGTAGAGAACCTCAAGGTGGAGTTCCTCATGTGATTACTGATGATTCTAATGTTATTTCTCCTGAAATTGATGTGCATAATGATCTTGTTGATGAAGTAGATGATTCTACTAATGTGCAAACTATTGAAACTATCGTAAATCCTCTTGATAACCATCAACTTGTTAGGGACAGAACTAGGAGAAATCCTAGACCTTCTGTTAGAGTATTCGATCTTGATTTTGTGTATTCTAATCCTGTTTATCTAAATGATGAATTTGAACATGTTACATATGATGATATGTTACTTTCAAAAGATAAGGATAAATGGTTTAATGCTATGCATGAAGAAATGGAATCTTTACAAAAAAATCAGACTTGGGTACTTGTTTCCAAACCAAAAGATAAGAAAGTTATTGCTTGCAAATGGGTTTTTAAAATAAAAAAGGGAGGAAGGGCAGGTTGATGGGATGAGGTACAAGGTAAGGTTCGTTGCAAAAGGTTTCACAAAAGGAGGGTATAGACTACAATGAGATTTTTGCACCTGTAGTCAAATACACTTCTATTCGATTGTTTCTTGCCCTTGTAACTCATTTCAACTTGGAACTTGAGCAACTTGACGTAAAAACTGTTTTTTTTGTATGGTGATCTTGATGAGACTATTTACATGTGTTAACCTTAAGGTTTTGAAATTAAAAATAAGTTGAATCATGTTTGTTTGTTGAAAAAGTCTCTTTATGGGCTTAAACAAGCCCCTAGGCAGTGGTACAAACGTTTTGAAATTTGAATGCTGGAATTGAATTTTAAGAAGAGTCAATATGATCTTTGCTTGTTTTTCAATGGTGTTGGTAGTGAAAATGCTACCTATTTGCTTTTATATGTTGACGATATGTTACTTGCTAGCAGAAATATGTGTGATATTAACATTATAAAAGAGAAGTTAAAACAAGAATTTGAAATGAAAGATAAAAACAACAATTTGAAATGAAAGATCTAGGCCCGACTAGAAAAATTCTTGGTATGAATATTGTGAAGGATAGATCGGATTGCTCTCTCTTCTTAAAACAATCTGCATATATTGTCAAAGTGCTTGAGAAGTTTGCTATATTTGATGTGGAACCTGTTTCTTTACCATTGGCAAGTCATTTTACGTTGTCTGCTGATTGTGGTCCTAACTTGAAAAAGGAGTTGAACATGATGGAAAATGTGCCCTATGTTAATGCTGTAGGGTCTATTATGTACTTAATGGTCTGCACTAGACCTGATTTGGCTCATGCAATCAGTGTCTTAATCAGATATATGGCTAATCCAGGGGAATTACATTTGACAATCATGAAATGACTGCTGAAATATTTGAAAGGTACAGTAGATTTAGGTTTTCTGTTCAGAAAATAATCAGGTGAGATTGTTCTAAAGGGTTTTGTTGATTCTGACTATACTGGTGACTTACATAAAAGGAAGTCTACTTCTACTTATTTTTATACTTTGTGTAATACTTGCATTAGTTTGAAGTCTCAGTTGCAAAAAACTTTTGCATTATCATCAACTGGGCTGAATATATTGTAGTTCCTGATGCTGTTAAGGAAGGAACTTGGCTTAAGGGCTTATTAAATGAACTTGGTTTTTTGAAAAATGAAAATGATGTTATTCTTTTCTTGGATAATCAAAGTGCTATCCAATTTAAGTAGAAATCATGTATTTCATGACAGGACTAAACATGTTGATATCAATTTTCATTTTATAAGAGATGTTATCGAGCAGGGTGTGATAAAAATTGAGAAAATTTCTACCCATAACCCTGCTGATATGGGGAGGAAAGTCCTTCATTTGGCCAAGTTTAGGGACAGTTTGAGTGCCCTTAACATTGTTTCCTGCTGAAATCAAGTTTACTTTGTATATTGTTGGTTAAGGGTATGTGAGTTGGGTTTTAAAAGGTGTAAAAATTGATATCTGTGTTTTTGTTTTGCAGGTGTCAAACCTTTAGAAGCGATGAAGTTGGATGTGCGGACGAGGTCTGCCTTACCTTTTTTGTTAAAACTTTTAAACCAAGGTCGAGATTGTTAAAGTGTGGTTTCAAGTTTTAAACTTATAGCCAAAAGTCGTATTTTTGGGAAGTAGCGCTTTATTTTTTGTGGGCATCTGACAACCGTTTGATCTCAAGATTAAATCACAGCCATCCAAAGTGTGTATATATTAACTTCTCTTGTGTTTACTGTAGGCAGAACTATGTTATACTCTTTTAGATCTAGGGTTTGTGGTGTCTCATTGCTCTCTGTAATTTCTTCTTTGAAATCTGTGTGAGTTGTGTAGGAGTTTGTGAGGGTGTTCTTTGTGAGAGATAGCCTTAGATCGGTTGATTGTTGAGTGTTGTGTTCTTGCGGTTGTCCAGAACTCCTCTGTATTTATAATTCATTTTAAAGGCAGATCTTGGAAGTATATCCATGGCAGGTGGAGCTTCAACAGAAGGACTAGCGATTCCATTAACTTGGCATCGTGAACCTCTCTAGGGCCTTCGGGCCAAAATCCGAAACGATTGTGTTTTTTTCATTTCTGCCTTCTATACTTACTGTTGCATGTTTACAAACTGGGTCTTGGGAATTCCGGGTGATTTTGGGTCGATTTTACACTACATATGCGATGTGTATAATCAATGTGAAAAATTTATTGGCTAGACACTGCGAGGGACGGAAATGACTCATGCAGGTTCTCATTCATTCCAAAATTTTGAAAAAAAAAAAAAACAATAAAAGGCAGAACTTTTTTTTTTTTTTTTTAGGTGAGGGAGAAGATATTTTTGGAGTCAAGTCAATTTCCATCCGTTCCTGCATAGTTTTTCTTCGTTTTTAATTTTTTCCACTGACTCTTCATTATGATCCTTTTCCATGATTCTCTTGGAAAATGCATGTATAATAAGTACCATTTTAAAAAGTAGAAAAACTTGTCTGGTTAAAAAAAAAGAAAAAAAAAAGAAAAAAGGTAGTTTAAATTGTATTACTGTATTTAGATGTTCAAGTTTCCGAGTAAAAAGCTTACATGTGATGTTTGAACCAAATCCACCCCCTCCTCTATTTCACTTTTGTATCCCAAAAATGAAAAAGAAAATGTATACAATAAATAAGAAACATTTTGTTTTGTTTTTTTGGCCCAAAAAAAATGGTAAAGGGCGAAGCCAAGTTATTTATTTATAAATTATAAGCGGAGAAATTTTATTTTGTTTACAAGTAGACATGTTATTATACCTACGTGCATATATCAAATTTCTAAATTACAAGTGCTCTGCACTTATAGTCTGAAACTCAAT
>CAVNYN010230659.1:0-29111 GCA_963692815.1 Nyctanthes arbor-tristis
CAAGATGCTAGCTCGCCAATTTTTCTCTCAAAGACTCAAATCACTCTTGTACATAAAAGAAGAGGAAAACACATCTATTTATAGGCTTTGTTTACTTGGAAGATAAGATAATTCCTTCTAGGATTTGGATTCCTTTTCCTCCAAGAACTCTTCTTTTTTCCTTTTCCTTTTCCTTTTCAACTTTGGATTATTTTTGACAATAAATCCAACATTTTTGACCAATCAAAAACTCACATGTGTGTTTAAAGGCCCTAATTTATAATAAATTGGGTCTTGTGTATCCACATGTTGATTCCTGATTTTGTCAACAAGTTGGAGTACCAAAATTTTGTTCGTCTTAGAAGTATTAATTAATGAGTTCCATAGTCCCTTTATTTTCATAGTGAGCTTCATTTTTATCATCTAGAATAATATCCAGGGCGAGGTCTTTTATTTATTTATTTAAAAAAGAATATCTAAGTTTTCTTTTTATAGAGTAATTATATTTACACTACGATTATTACTAACCACATCACAATCTATATAAACCACCATTTAGAATAGATTTTGATAAATGAACTACACTTCAATTTACAAATATAACCCTAACTATATAAAAATAAAATAAAAAGAGCCAAAAACAAATACCAAAACGAAACCGCACACCATTGTTTTTTAATACATTTTCTATTTTCTAGAGTCCTCCTCCTAGCCATGTCAGTTTGTGTTGATCAAACCAAACATGTATATAATAAAGAGTATTAATTAAGGTTACACCTTGTCATTGCTAGGCAAATCGCGTTTGAGATTAAATGTTGTTTTTACGAGCATTTTGTTAGATGGCGTGTGGTATGTATGTGTCGTGTGTGCGCGTGTTGTGTTCATATTAAAAAAAAAAATATCCAACTTTTTAAGGAAAAAAATAGACAAGAAATTTATGAATCAACAAATCGTCCATTCTTCTTCTTCTTTTTTTTTTTTTTTTTTTTTTCTGATAGGACAAATCGTCCATTCTCAACCTCTTCTTATAAAAAACTGGAAAAGAAAATCCAAATAGATAAGTAAACTAATCTGTGGTTGATACCTAATTAGCTTAAAAAAATTATTTACAACACTGAAAAATCTATTTCATCGTTAATTGCACAGATCTTTTTCCGTTCAGAAAATATTTATGCGGTTATGGGTTTGAATAGATATATATATATATATATATATATATATATGAAAATTTTTATTTTACCCATACATGCATGTTATTATATATGCGCGCAATACGTGGCATACATCTAGGTTACAAGTGTGAGATGCTTATAGTTTAGATATTTGACACATACGCACTCATACATAATAATATGCATGTGTGTAGGTAAAATAAAATTGCTGATATATATATATATATATGTATATTCTTAGGGTTTTCAATTTTCCTTAATGAATTAGTTTCTTTTATTTATGGTTAATGCAAAAAGTATAGGTTACGTCTTTTAGATCGTGGTGTAGGTAAAAAAGATATAGGTAAGAATTGGGTGCTTAGTTGAGTCATTTGACTTTTGGCTATTTTAGGAAATAAGAAAAAGAATTAAAATTGTGGTGTTATTAATAAAAAGTGTGGTGTATATATAATTCCCCTTTTTTTGTAAAGTAAGATTATAAATCTGCATTATAGTAGTACAAAGTTCAAAGCAGTAAATCTCAGTACCTCATTGGCAAGAGAATATATCTAAATCAGTATATATTGAAAAGAGTGATGGCCTTTTATTTATTTATTTTATTAAAAAGAAAAACAATATCTAAGTTAATTAGTATACTGTATAGAGTGCTCACGGAATAGACCTCGACCAAAAATAAATAAATAAGACAGTCCACAAATCCCTTATCTTAGTTACAATTGCTAGCATTAATCAGACCTATCAATAATTCATTTAGACATTCGGGTCGGTTTGTTAAGAGCATTCACTATAGGAGTAGTATTCTAGCACCATATGTGTCATATGTTATGGCACTGTATAGCACATGTAGCGTGCATGTAACACACTCTAATGGACGTCATATGTATCATATAGTACCATACAATATGACACATATGGCGCTTTCTAAGTACATTATCTTTCATTACCAACCTGTCATTTTACAGCACGAAATTACCTGATGTTCTTGCCACTTTATTAGGTTGCTTGTTTTATATCATAGATGTGTTAAATTTGACTACCCATATATAAGCAATAAATTAAACTTTAATGATGATTAACTGTCAATGAGTTGATTCCTTCGAAAAAGGGTTAATGAGTTGAGAATACCTTGTACTAACTTTTGATGGTCTTACCTCTTAAATAGACCAATTAAAAATAAATAACTGTCCCTATATTAGTGGGTTTTAGTTGTCGAATTCGTAAGACCCACGTCCGCTTCTGAAGATAGTGCGATAAATGTGCCATCGTATCGTGCCAGAATGAGATTTTTGGAAGTAGTTATGATATTTGTAAAATATTCCAAAACTTATTTCCAATTTTTTTTGTCGTCTTTTCCATACAATGGGACATATAGTTTTTCTATAGAATTAGATCAATTTCATGTATAGAGTCTAAGAACTAATAGAAAACAATCATGTCACATGACACATGAATGTTTTCTATTGGTTCTCGAGCTCCTCAATTTAACCTCACAAAAATCACCAGGGGAGATAGAGTTATGAGTGGTTTGAACCTGAGGCCTCTTGCCTGAAACGTGAACCTCTAACCATGACTTTTTGTTCAAACCACAAATTATTTTCATTTCATTCCTTTTACCAAATATAGAAAATAGAAAATAATTTGAGGTAATTCAAATCAGTTGGCTCGTGGACGATATGTGGAGTCGTGTCCAAGTGAATAAAATAAAATGAGTGAAAAGGAAAACATAGCATACACCGGGTGTTTTCAATATATTCTTTTCAATTCGTTTAGTCTTTTTAATTAAATTAATTAATATAAAAGAAATGTGAATTCTTTGACTTGATAATTCCATGCCAACCGTCATAAATTGAGGGCTTTCATTTTTTTAAAAATATTATTGTTATTGTTATTTTTTTGGTTTGAAAACCACTAAAGTCAATAACTTTATCCCCTTCTCCTAATCTATGTTTCAATGTTTGATCTCTTCCAATTCAAAGTATTTATTATAGTTGAAGACCAGACCTTTCTGCCCTGCAATAGTTGCACGACACTGTTCTATGTAATTATTTCACACTTACTGATTTATGCTGAATTATTTTAAAGATCATAGGAGAGTGACACGTCAGGGAGCAAAGAATTCAAGCGAAAATCTTATTAGTAATACAAGATAGAAATTTTAAATGCAAAACTAAAATATGAAAACAGTAAAAGTGCCTTTTGGATGCCTAAATGACCAAGGATTGCCGAAATCTATACATCGTCATGTCAAATAGGTGAGTTTTGTTCGTCTTGAGATTCTGTTTCTGCAATGGTATCATTCACTCAAATCGGAGATCGTGCGCCAAATGATTTTGCTCTTTTCGGTCTAACTCTTTCTTGATCCGCTTGACCATCTGTTCTGCATGAGACCGTCTCCACTATACGGCATCAAAAGAAATCTTTAACGCAATTGAACGCAACTCTAATCAAAATGATATCTATTTTGTCAGGAATTGAAGCTAATTCTCTAATAATTCTCGTTCGATTAATTGAAGGTCCCAATGATCAATTTCTCAATCTATTAGGGTTAACTTGACAACTATTTATAATTGTAACCAATTATAAACACATGGCGTGCCAAACAAGTAGTTATCACCTCACATTTATATGACAAATATGTCTGTTCATAAATGAAGTCAATTAAATGATTGAAAAACGGACCTTTAGTTTAAAGTATGAGCATCCTTCGATGCTCAAATAATAAGTTTCGATGCATCGTTAGTTTTTTCACTACCCCGATGGCTAAAACATAGAGGCTTATCCCTATACATTGAAGGCATTTAAAGTTAGTTATAGTCAAGTTGAGATAAATATGCCAAAAATGGCACAGTGTTAGACAAGATCCAATACCTAATTCATCAATTCGGACTGATTTGTGTTGGATTTTTTCATTAAGAGACAAGTTGGCGCATGTGCAGAAACTAAAAAGCTTTTGTAGTCACTATAATGATAAAAAAGACACAAAATTCCATCCAAATATACTTTTCTGCTATTGATACCGAAAACAGACAGCGTTACTGATAAGGTGTCCCCATCCCATCTACCAAAAGTTGACTACTCTATTCAAGTAAGGTGGATTGATACGAAATCGAATAATTGGTATCGAAATACAAGAACACAAATAGAATAATAAAATATTGTGGATTATTTTGAGAAAATTCGACCCTCCCAAATATTAGTTTTTCAGAAGAAACCAACAAAACTCCCAAATACAAACACAGTTTGTAATATAATTAATTCCACACACTACTTTTATCAGTTTTACATTTTTAAATAGAGATAAAATAAACATTATCCCACTAACTTACCCACTATCTACTAACTTATCCACTAACACAATAATAGCTAAATACATTGACACTGTCTCTAACTACTTTTACTAATTCAAACTAAATAAATAACTAATATCTAAATACTAAATTATTTTATTGCTAATTAAAATAGAACCGTAACATTCCTTCCCTCTTGAAACTACCTTTGTCCTCAAGGGTATGAATAAATTTCATTCTCCTGCACTTCCAATTTAGGACCAAATATGAGAAGATGTGAATTATTTTTTGAAGGTTGTCGGTTGTTCTAGTTCCATACTTCAAACGTTGGGCTATCTCGACCAATGACGAAATTGCCATATAAGAAGACTGAAATTTGATATTTGAAAATGGTTGCTTGACTTCTAATTTTTCAAGGAAAACAATGCTTCTTCTTTCATCAATTGGAAAGATTTTGGAGTTATCACCTCCTGGCACTGCCTCGCACTTGCTACTAGGAAAAAGCTGTAATTTTTCACTCGTGTGCCTAAATTCTTTTGAATTGTCAGAAATAAGTTCCAACAATCTTGTTTCTTCGAAAGAGTAATCTAGATCTTCAGATGTAAAGGATGTCAGTACAAGAAATCCTACACTTTTTTCTTCAAAAGAATAATCAATTTCCTCATATTGTTGCTCCAAAGCAAATGAATGCAACTTGACATCAATCATGTCGGCCTAGATTTTTATTTTGCACATCATATCTTTCATTTCTTTTTTGAGAAGCAGCAATAACTTGAACTATGCTCCCCAAACGTGCCACTCGCTGCTCGAGTGATTGGGCCATGCCTGCTCTGATACTAAATGATACGAACTTGAATAATTCGTATCGAAATACAAAAACACAAATAGAATAATAAAATATTGTGGATTACTTCGAGGAAACTCGACCCTCCCAAATATTGGTTTTTCAGAAGAAACCAACAAAACTCTCAAATACAAACACCAGTTTGTAATATAATTAATTGCACACCCTACTTTTATTAGTTTTACATCTTTAAATAGAGATAAAATAAACATTATCCCACTAACTTACCCACTAACCACTAACTTATTTACTAACACAATAATAGCTAAATACATAGACGCTGTCTCTAACTACTTTTACTAATTCAAACTAAATAAATAACTAATATCTAAATACTAAATTATTACATTACTAATTAAAATAGAACCGTTAAGTCCTAGACATGGCAATTAATCTTACCCGTCAAAAATTCGACCGGCTCCACCATGAACCGGTCGACATTTCCCACACCACTGATTGGCAATGTATGGGTAGGCTCCAGGCACTAAATATTTATTGTCGTAACGATGGCAGATGATAATGTGATATAATTCTAACGACTTATACGAGCACATCACATATTCTAAAAATCACATCAACGGGTGGTATTGTACCACACAATCTAATAGATGATGTAATGTATGGTGCTTGATCAGGCAATGTAAGGCAAGTTACCTCGGTTTGGGGTATTGGGGCGGGTGGGATAATGCTGCTGGAAAAAAATTGCAAACGAATCTCACATTAGTTAGACGTGAAGCAAAAGATTAATTTATAAGTAATTGAGTTACTCCACATAATAAGTTAACTGTTTAGGATGTATCTTATTTACAGGTGCAGGGCAACCGGTCCTGATCAAAGAAAAAATATCTAGTAATCTAGAACTTGAATTCACGTGTGAGTTGCTAATTGGTTTGGAGTGTCAAAGAGTACGTGAATTTTACTCTAAATTCAAAGGCCTTTGTAGGTGATATAATGTTAAAAAAGACACAAGGATTCCATCCAATATACTTTTGGCTATGATACTCAAAACAGAAATACTGATAAGGTGACCCCGTCCGGTCAAACTTGAGTAATAATCTATAAAATAAGGTGGAGTCACAGAGATGGCTATTAATCCTTCTCCTCCCAAATTCAAAGGGCTCCATCTTTAATGGGTGGAAATTTTTCATCCCGTCGGTTGGCAGTATAGTGTACAGTTGAATTGGTTCAGGTCGCAGGCAAGATGGCACAAGGCCAAGAGGTCCTGACTTGCCAACCCAGTTTAAATTAAAATTAAAATTAAAATAATGTAAAGAAGTATAAATGGCCGGGGCTAAACAAGGTGAATCATTGGCTCGATCTTCCCACCCAACGTAAACTAACCAACTCGATTTTTGGTGGGATGCTTGGCGGTTGTCATCTCGAGCTAGGTAAATATTCTATCAATCTCTATCTATTGTAAATGTGATAGTGTCATTTCATCATCAAGTGATAACTATATATTAGATTTTCTATAAAAATAAATCGGGCTCTGAATTTAGAGCTGACCACCAATTGTAGGGGGCCACGTCACCGATAATTGGTGGCCGGGCTCCAAATTCAGAGCCTCGATCTGTTTCTATAGTCGGACCGTATTGTCAAATTGACAATGTTCATTTTTATTGGTTCTATTTGTATAGCAGGCAAAAGGGTCAGGATTGAGGGTATAAAGATTGCAATGATGAATTTCCTTATTTCATAACCAAACCATCTATGTGTGGTGTGACCAAAATGACTTTTTCTTTGACTATTATTAAAAGGGATGTGAGAAATCAACTCGAATGTCATTAGCGTTGGCTTCTAATTATTGCTCAAACACAACAACTACTTGATTTGTGCTATTTAAATCAAAATAAATTTAATCAATCTCATATTGTCTGTCTAGGTAGGACCATTTTAACGTTATTCCACACATTTTTAATGTCTAGTCCATCAGGGTTTTTATATTATTAGATTAGATAAGATATGAAAGCAAATGTATACATCTGACCACATACATTCACTGATATTCTCATATCTACTATTTTAATTTTTTCCAATTCTTCAAATGAATCCTTTTTACAACCACCATAGCCAAATCCTCTCATGACTTTTCCCCCCTTTTGATTTATGGGCAAAGTCAAATGTGCCTTGGTCATACAAGTAATTTATAATTTCACGTACAACTGATTTGATTGATTTGACTACTTATTTAACAACTGCTCATTTATAACAATAAATTTCAAACTTCTATTAAATCTACACCACTCATTTTACCTCATTATAATTTCTCATTATAAATCAATGTCAATAATATGAATCAAACAGCCACTAAAGATGTTTTACGATTTCTCAATTTAAAACATTTTGAGTTCTCTAAAAGATGCAAGTCATTCTAAAATTGTCGCAAGGACAAAGTATTGTTCAAATTTTAAAAATGTCTCAAGTATTGTTGAAATTACCTTAGACGTTTAAGAAGTTGGTTTTTGATTTTGTCAATTGTACGGAGTATGATACTTTTACAATACCAAAATTGTATTCATTTCGGTATTACTTAACTTTTATTCAAATACAGATAGAACTGTCATACAAGTAATTATTTACTTTTAAGATTGTCATCAAATATAGTAACATTAATTTTAAACAATTATTATAAAATTTACTTTCACAAATCATTTCTCATAAAATTATAAAGTTTTCCGATTAGGACGAAAAAAAACTTGCTAGCAGTCTAATTGAACGATACGAACAACGTTTGGTCTTTAGCTGTACTCGCCATTAATTCGCTACTTAAAATTTGAACCATAAACTTAGATGTTATCTTGGCCAAGATAACATAAACATCTTGGTCAAGATAACATACAAAGGTCACCTTTATTAAGACAACATCAATGGAAAGGTACATTTCAATTCTTAAGGAACGCTCACCATTTCATGACGTAACCAACAAGTGGTTGAGTGAAGAGCCCCCAAGATTGAACATAACATTTTTCCTTTTTTTTCTAATAATTAAAATTTTGAACATGATTGCCATGCATTACTAAAATTAAAATTTAAGTTGTGGTTTGAAAGTGTTACAGACTTACAGTGTTTAGGTTTCTCACTTTTCAGACAAAAAATCATGAGTTCAAATCACACATGTCCTTACTTATTCATATATTTCAAAAGAACACAATTTACTAATTAATATTATTTTTGTATCTAAATATTATTTCTTTTTCTGGTTTTTTTGAGCGGCTATCTAATATTTCAAGTGTCTACCGTTGAACATAGGTGACATTATATTGCATAAAATATAAAATGTGTTATTCTATTTTTCAAATATGTAATAATTATATAATGTTGGCACCTATAGTGAAAAATTGATATACAAATTAAGATGACAAGTATGCTCATTTTATAAATTGAAAAAAAGGGGGTGGAAACATAATTCTATCTTTGAAATTTATTATTAGTGAAATGTTTTTCTTTCTTTGATTTTCCTTTTTTTCTTTTTTTCCTTTCAAGGAAACGTATTCAAACAAATAATTAAAAGTTGGCAAGAATGACTACACAGATTTATTTCATCATCTTAAATATCACATAGAAACAAAGAGAGGATAAGAGAGAAGAACAAGTCATCTATTTCATTCTCAATGTACATAACATATTGTACAACTTTGGAGAGGAACAAGAAGAATATTATAACTTATTTGGGAAAAAAAAAAACCTCAAAAAGCACTTTGGGAGAATACAAATCAGTCGATATTTTTTTTTCTTTTTTTAAGCTCCTCATATATTGTTTATAACGAACACATATTGTATCTACCGTCTAAGGAACTTTTAACTTTCGATTTAGATTTTAAGCATCATGATACAATGTATTGTAGCCTCTTATTCGAAAACTTGAGCTAACGAATGATGATAAACAAAAAGTTATAGTCATGTCGGTCGATCAGTCATTGCTTCTTACAAATTTATGGTAAGAAATAAAACCCAAAAAGAGAAAAATAAAAAATAAATAAGACACAGAAAGAGAGAGAGAAACTCAACCTCTGTGCAAAGGCGAGCGATCATTATTGATAACTTTAGGAGTTTTAATGCTCCGGAAAACCTTCATCGGACTCGGAAAGTACCACGATTTCCCCTTCCCAGCCGGCCTGACGTCATCACGGCCGAAAACTGACGTCATCATCTTCGTCCCAACGCTAACCGACCTTGATCTCATCATCATCCTCGCGAAGTCATCGATTTTGTTATTACTCTCAACGCTCTTCTCCTCCTCATTATTATCATTATTATTATTCCCCCGGCCATGGCTAATCGCCTCCTGCTCCTTCGTCGGCTCGCTTCTCTTTGTCCTGCTCCTCTTCAGAACGGACCAAAACGATGGCGTTCTAACGCTGGATGAGTTCTTCCGGTTCTCCCCGGACGACCGGAGGAAGGGAACCGCGAGGGATCTCGACCGGCGGAAGGACGGTTCGCCGTCTACGAGATTGGAGACCCGGCCGACTGAGCCGCCATCGCCGCGGCGGTGGAGGAATGAGAAGGAAGAGGAAGGAGAAATTGAAGAAGAGGAAGTGGAGGTGGAAACGCACTCACAGGGGCGCACGTTAGCGCATTCGGGGCAGAGGATAACTAAGCGGTCGCGAAGGCAGGTGGGGCAGATTCCGTTTCTCCGACGCTTTGAGGGGTGTTTTGGACATTTCCACACTTCTTCTTCGTCTATGTAGAAAGCCATCGTTTCGTTTGTTCAATATATGGAAACAATACTTTTCTTTTGCACTACTCTCTTTGTATATATACTGGAGATGATAATGAAAGTTCCGAAGGAAATTACTTACAATTATATGCATGTAATTGTAGATGCAGTTCGAGGTGGCCAAGTGTACCCTTTTTAATATAGAGGGAATTAAAATGTTGACCTTGGTTAAGGGGTTTGATTCATTGGTTAGGCCGCATGAAAAACAAAGTGTATATATCCTTTTTTTTTTTAAAAAAAGTGTGTGCATATATATATATATATATATATTAATTACAAATATAATAATTCTTCATTATAAACCGTAAAAATGTGTTTAAAATAAAATTAAATATAATGAAACTTAACACAAGTAGAGCCAACATGAGAAAAGTGTGTTCACATGACCGCAGTCGGCATTGGATTTTGGATGACATTTTGTTGGGAAGAAAAGGAAAAGAATAGAGCCGCCATTGAAATTGAAATGATAACACATATATCATAATGGCTTGGACAAGGTCCGGGGAAGAAGAATACATGTTACAATGACACATATGCCGTTACTTACACTTACTTGTAATGTTGTTTTCGTTGTTATTATTGTCCTCCTCGTCAGCGCAAGACCTGTAGTGATCGGAGCCCTAAGCGAAACTTAGAAAATGAGCCCCTTATAGTGACTGGTTTTCTTTTTTTCCCCCCTTTAATTATGGTCTAAAAATAGAGAAAAAAATACAATAATACAAAATTTATTCAATATTACTCAAACAAACAATAATTTAAGCTGTTGAACAAAAATAAATTAGACAATAACCCACCAATCAAGAGTAAATCATACTAAAATTTGATTTTTTTTATTTGAGTTTTTTTCAACTTTTTCTTTGAATGGTTTGAGTTGTGAAAATGAATGTTTGTCTAACATATATATTAAAATTTACAGTACTTTTTTACCATTTTCTTGATCGATGAGAATTATGGAAGAAGATGATTAGAAAATATGGAGAGAATTTGGGAGATATAAGATTTTAAAATGATATAAATATTACAAAGAAATTAAATAATTTTGAAAAAAAATATGGTATAAATTATATGATATATAATTAATAAAAAGAACTTCTAAAGAATACAGATGCGTAATATAATTAGGTTAACGTAAAATGGCACATATCTGGTTCATATGTGTACAGTGAAAAAAAAAAGAGAAAAAAAGGAAAAAAAAAGAGGATTTTCATGCAATTGGGCTCACTCATTTCTTAGGCCCTAAGCAAAAGCACGTTGGGCCTACCCACAGGTCCAGCCCTGCAGTCCTCATCACTGATGTTATTATTATTAGTCATTTATTTATGGGCTTATAAAATCAATTAATAGTTGGCCCAAAACCGATCATCCATCAAGTGACAAACTAGTTTGCGGTACCGTTATACTACAATTTTCCAGTCAAAATTGTATTTTTGGGAATATTTTAGACTTTTTAGGTTTATTGCTATAATTCTTGTGGTCATACATATCTTTGCTCCTTCCGATTTAAATTGATTTGATTAGATTTGATTGTTCTGATTTCAATTTTCCCTTATTTTCTTCTCTTCAAGATAAGATTCTGGTTTCGTGATAATCTGCTTTCATTGAAAATTGCTGATCGACGGATGAAATTTAATTTTTTAGATAGAAAAAATGTTCGAGATTGGAAGGGCTCCTGCTTCGCCGATTTTTATATATAATTTTTGTCTGAATTTAATATCTTGCGTCTTTTTTTATAATTCTTTTGTTTCCCTTTAGTTATTTTTTAAAAAATATGGAACAAATTACGTATATGAGATAAAATTGATTACTCCGATTCTGAATATGGATTAGTTTCTACATATATATATATATATATATACACTTAATGAGTGACTTCATACACACACGCACACACCTAATTATATTAAAAACTTAAATTAGAAATACAAAATATGAAAGTAATTGAATTCTGAAAGGAAATCAAATAAATGGCGTGGTGACGCAGGCAGAGACGTGAAGAACGATGATTCAATTTACTAATTCATTGAATTCAAGAGAATTACTGAATTGTAAATGATATAATGAATTCTCAAAGAGAAGTCTTTTTTATTTAATCAAAATCCAACCAACCCTTAATAATGAAAACAAGAGTTTAAATAGTGTTTTACTGTCTTGGCCACTAAGTTAGAAGTTTAAGGACCAAACGAAAATAAACTAGAAGTAAAAGGACTTGTATTAATAATGAAATAAGACAAGAACTTCAATAAGGCACCTTCACAGTTCACACTCTATGCAAAGTCCGTTAGTAGAAAATCTTCAATGCTTGCCTTGATCATATGCTTCTAGATATGCTAATACCTATTTTTGGACTCCATTATTCTCTCAAGGGTCGAGAAGATTCGCCCTCGAATCTTGTTGTCTTATATTCATCCGGCGTATCGAAACTGCAGCTGAGTTAGCAGTAAAGTAATGTAGCGTTGACGTAAATATGTCCATGAATCTAAATTGTTAAACATGTCATTGACCATAATACCATGGAAAGCATTAGGCCCACACATCAAAGCTATCTGGATAATTTTTTGTTGCCCATTACTATCCATATAATCAGATATGGAAAAATTGAAAACACCATTTTTAACCTTTATGCTTCCATACATATCAAAACCTAGTAATGGAAAGATTTCCTTGTAGACTCCATCATTGTCTTTTAACCGCAATAAATTCTTTCCACATGTATTTCTCAAAATATCTTGCTTTCTCGTCTTTTGTTTTGATGAATCCACCATAGGCACTTGAATCCATTGTATCTTTCTAGTGGCAAAAAAATTATTATCCAACTCTACACCTAAAGCTGACAATTCAGTTTTTTCATCGAAAATTGGTGGACCGTCATATTCTTCAACTAAACCACTATATATATATATATATATATATATATATATATATATATATATATGCTCTTCATCAAATAATGGGAGGAAATTGTAGTCTTCCATGGATATATCTTTACCTTGTGCAGACATTGATTTGGGAATTCCATGACTAGAAATAACTTGTAAATCTATGTCAAACTCCATTGATTTCTCATCTTCAATGAAACCGTCACAAATCGGCTCGTCAAAAATGAGGAAACCATTATAATCTTCTTCGAACGACTTGTCAAAAATGGGAGGACCATCATAATCCTCTTCAATTCCAACATCCCTCGACTGTGCAGGATCAATAAACACAAAAATCTCATCATCAAAATATCCTACGACTAGAGTTGTACATCCCTTCCCTCCGCGACCACCGCTCCCATGGCCAACACCGCCACTGCCAAGGCACTAATATTGGCTCCTACAGTCACGCCGCATGCCGTACCATGACCTCCTTGCCACTGGCCGGTCATGATCTTCCATGTCTCGGTGCTTTGACGTACCAACTCAGTGTTCTGAAATTCTATCGCGTCCATACAATGTCAACAAGTCAATCTGTTGACGGATTTGAACACCATTCCCACGGGGCTCATCAGGAAAAGTATCATTAGCCGGTTGTCTTCTTCGTGCCATCTATTTCTACGAGGATCTCAACTAGCGCTCTGATACTAACTAACTCAGGCAAAAAGCGAAGAACGATGATTCAATTTACTAATTCATTGAATTCAATAGTTGTAAAAGATATAATGAATTCTTAAAGAGAAATCTTGTTTATTTAATCAAAATCTAGCTAATCCTAATAATGAAAACAAGAGTTTAAATAGTGTTATCCTATCTTAGGCACCAAGTTAGAAGAATAAGGACTAAACTAAAATAAACTAGAAGTAAAAAGACTTGTATGAATAATGAAATAAGACAAGGACTTCAATAAGGCGTCTCGAAGCTCTATGCAAAGTCCGTTACTAGAAGTCTTCAATGCTTGCCTCGACCATATGCTTCTAGATATGCTAATACCTGTTTTTGGACTCCAACATGTGGTTATTTATATAATAGTGTATTTTTTTTACTTATTTTTAATTGTTTTTGTGGCCTACTGAATTTATATCTTATTAGTTTACTATTCTATTAAATAGATTTTTATTAGATAAAGGTTAGAGATAATTTAGGTAATTCTAAAGAATTATCAATAATCTTATCATTTGTCAAACATAATTAATTTATTTTAGATAAGTGCGTTCATCATCTTATTATAACCATTTATTTTGAAAATTTTTCTTAAAAAATTGGATTGATTTACACCAAATGCTTATTAGAGTACTTATTTTGTAATCATTTAATAATATTTTATTCTCAGCATGCAGACTTTATTTATATATATTTCGGTATGTTCTACTATTTCACTCAATAAATAAATAAAAAAATAGTTATTGATAAATAGTTTATAATTAATGTTTTAAAGTTTATAAAATGTCTATTATAATATATGTTAAGTAAAATAAAATACTTTATTTCCTAAGGTCACATAATTACATTTCATATCAAGTTTAATTTAACAAGTATTAGTCTATGATAAGATAACAAAATATTATGGTTTACAATTGTTTATAATCATACGTTATTCAATCTTACGTATTAACTGTTGCATATAATTTATTTTGGTATTGTTATGCAACGCGAGTGAAAATCTAGTATATATGGATATGGAAATCAAATTCGAACTACTTTGTTCTATGAAATTTTAATGTGTTCGGTTGTCCTTTTTTTTTTTTTTTTAAAATTCTTAGCGAGTTAGGGTTGGGTTTATAGTAGGATTATTACATTGGCATCGTAAAAGAAATTTTCAACTTTTGCAATTACGGGAGTGAGTTTGATTAGAACCTTAAATGATTCTCTTAAATAAATGGAAATATAAATGTATGGTCCATGGGCCGGCTCTTAGATTTCAATGGCCTACGCAAAATTGAAATGGGCCCTTTTTAAAAAATTTTAGCATAAACACCATTTTAACGGTTTGAATTTTGTATATTTAATTTTGTGGAAATTAGTCAATACACACTCATTGACCCTTGTCATTAGAAAATTATTTATTTTGAATTTTAATTGACAAATTACAAATGTTGGATCATTTTATTTGGAAGAATACGGTTAATGTGAGAGTGTAATAAGTATTTTTGTAATTTATTTTTAATAACTATTCCCAAGATCAAAATACTTATAATTGAGAGTATTTTTCCAATTTATTACAAATGTAATAACTTATATGTAAAAATCCCTTTAACTTTTATATTGAAAAATGTGAGCAAAATAAATAAACATTTTAATAATATCTAGAGTCTATTTTTTTCTCTTTCTTAGTTTTTTTTTTACTTCAATTGGTAACTAACTCATCTTTAGGTTAACCGAATTTGGGTAGTTTTTCAATATTTTCTTTTCATGGCGATTTTACATGTAACTGCTCCATGTTTCTATTTTTTCCCTTTTTCCATTTCTCCTTCATCTATTAATTCCACTTTTTCGCACTTCGCTATTTTTTTTCCTTCATTTGTTAACTACCTTTTGCTTTCTTTTTTCCTTTTTTTCCTCATCATTTATTTAACTAAATTTTTTCCTTTCTTGGTTACATTATTTCAGCTTTCTTGGTGATAGATTTTTAATATATCTTCAAAGATCTATTTCTCCAAATAAAATAAAACAAATATAAATTAATCTCTTTGTAACCACTCACTTCCTAGAAAAGTAACCCACCAAAAGATAAAAACCACCCACTTCCTTAATTTAAAACAAAAAACAATCACTTGTAAAATGGTTGACTCATTGGTGTTGTTATAGTTAACCAAATAAAAAACTACACACTATCTATATAGAAAAACAGATCAATAATTTTAATGTCATCCATTTCATTATTTGTTATTTAATTTTTTTCCAACCAAATTATATTCATCTTTTTTTTTTCGATTTGTAAGTTGTAGTTTCTTTTACAAATGTTAATAAATAATAGTATATAATAACTGTTCTATTACATAAATTACACTGATGTGGTATACTACATGACACGCATTTGGCACGCATGTCTGGCGATAGATCATAACACTAAAACACAATAGACAAAAAAGGGGAATACACTTCAGTTTGTTCAAAAAGCGACACGTAAAGAAAAGGCGGTGACATTTTTGAAAATTTCAGCTAAACAATAGGCGTCGGTTCCTCAAGAAAACTGAAGTCTATAGTACTCACTAAACAATAGGCGTCGGTTCCTCCCATAGTCAAACAATAGGCGTCAATTCCTACAATAGGCGTCAGTTCAAATGGAGGAACCGACGCCTATTATTTGAAATTCAAATTTCAAAATTTAAAAAATATATATATAAAAAAATTAACTTCAAACAATAGGCGTCGGTTCCTTCGAACGAGCCGACACTTATAGTGCAAATTTAATTTTTTTTTTGGTAATTAGTGCACGAAAACTTTTGGGAATGGGCGTCGGTTCCTCTATAGAAACCGATACCTATAGTGGTGCATTTTTCTATCAAATCTCCTCTTTTACAAGACGCGCTATTGATTCTTCCAAAACCAGAGAAAAAAAATATATGGCTGGCTCTTCATATCTCAAAACCCTCAACTCTCTCCATGTTTTCTCCATAGAAACTACTACTTCTTCTTCATCCTCCTTTAACTCTTTGAAAATGAAAACCCTACTAGAAACTTCCATTCTACTCGACCGGTGAGGAGAAGGGTGCTGGCGGTGAGGAGAATCCCAGAAACGAAATCAACTGGTGGCTGATTTTTTCATCTAGAACTACCATGAGAAGTTCAAGTTGGAGAAATAAGCTAAGAGTGTGTGATTTATTGTGAAAGGTTTTGTCATTAGATTTAAGTTTAGCTTCTTTCGAAGATGAATCAGAAATAAAAAGTTTTAGAAGTGTGTTATTTAGATGCCAAATATATTTTCTTTAGAGCCATTATTTGGTGTTTTTTAAGTCGAAGATTTTTGAGCATTTTCTATTTTTCTTATGCATCCTATTTATTACACGGATAAAATTATTAGAACACCTTATTTAGAAGAATAAGTGTGTTTACTATTTTTGTTGAGATTCTACGACCAAAAAATAATAAAATAGAAAATAAAGAGAATAGGCGTTAAGAATAGGCATCGGTTGTACATTAAAATCGACGCCTAAAGTTAAGAATAGATGTCGGTTGTACATTAACAAACGATGCTATTCTTTATTTGATTTAATTTTTTTTAAAAGTGGACTTTAGGCGCCTGTTGTATTGTTAACTTTAGGTGTTGGGCAACAACCGACGTGTATAACTTGAGACTGAGAGTCTCCTATATAGGCGTCTACGTAACAATAGATACATATTCATCATTACAACTGACGCCTACTATGTTTTTTTTGTAGTAGTGTAACTGATGTCTTAGTAGTACCAGCTTTAGTCATCTTGAAAAAATTTTTTTTAGAATGCTTTTATTTATTGTTGACAAATTATTTTTGGCAATTTCATAGAAAGAAATAATTAGTAAAGGCATATCAAATAATTAAGATTGTTAAATCAAACGATGTAATTGTGATTTTGTTAATTAAATTAATGTATTGTTCTTAATGTTAAATTTCATTAGAAGATATTACTTTTAATAATAGTATATGATTAAGATAATAATATCTAGAAATAGTTTGTTTAATAGTAATGCACATCTCTTTGTACAATTAGTATTGCCAAAAATTTTAATATACATACAACGGTATATGCTATCCAATATATTCAAACATAAACATCCTAATAAAAATCATAACCACAATTTAGGTCCTTTAATTTTTCCAAATTAAGATATTATTTCAAAAAGTTTATGATGTTGTTTAAGACTTTAAGGCGATTTATCTAAATAATTTGATTTTTCATCCACCAAAAATTATTTAATTTAATTAGTTCTTATTTCATGGGTAACTTTTTTAACTAAAGTTATTTTATGTGAATTTCCTTTTTTTTTTTTTTTTTACGTGTATGCTTTTATTTTGTCAAGTTATGGCGAGGGTTGATTATATTGGCATAATTCATTCACAAAGTGAATGTTAGTATCTCTATGGAATTTATATTATGCAAGTTTGATTGTTTAAATTTTTGATGTTTCTATATAACGTGTTCATTGCATATATTAGCAGAATATGTGAGCTTAAGGGTAAGAAAACATGTGGATCCCCAAGTTTTTCACTGTGTTGCGTGTATAGGAAGGTGAATCTTGAATCAATGAAAAAACCTCCACAAATGTTCAAACATTAGTTGTATGGAAACAAAACAAGCATTTTAATGAGAATATCCGAACATATTATTTGATGGTTTCATTTACATCTACAGAACGGGAAAAGATCAGGTATTCAAAAGTACCTTAAATAGAGTACTGCATACCAATAAACAACTCATATGTAAGACTTGAGACCCCATTTAAACAATAAACTTAGGCCCTTAAATCCACATATGGGCTGTTGATTGGTGCATAAGCCATAAAGTTAGAATATGGTACTAATTTTGTTCATAGAAGGACAGATAGATGTTTTACATCTAGTTTTCATATTACGTGGTCAATCTTATCATTTTATTAGAAGTAATGCTTATGACAAAACAATTATTCCAAAGATGTCATTGACTCTATCGAGTGTTAAACTATCATTCAAATTTGAAAGGAGACAGTTTCCATTGGTTGTCTCATATGTTGTGATGATCACCAAGAGTCAAGGTCAAAGCTGTCCTTTGTAGGAATCTTACTTAAAAAAACCAGTACTATATGTAGTAGTTTCCAAGGATACAAATCGTTTCGGACTAAAAATCTTGATATATGATCATGATGAAAGTTAGGAAATAAAACGACAAGTGATATCTATAAAAAAATATTTCAAGATTTGTAATACTTAAAAAAAATGATTTGAAGAATTCAAAATAGTTCATTCAATCACCGCTTTTACATAATTATTTAAATTTTCTTATATGTACTATAGTTTCAATTAACTATATATATATATATATATATATTGCTATAGGATTAAGCTCGTGCAACGTACAAGTGGAAAAATAGTTTAAAGGAATTTTTATCTCAATGGGTTTTAATATTTATGAAATTGTAATACATTCAATTATATTTTACCATTTAAGAAGCATATATATACACTACTAAAACACTAAGAGAGCCATTTTCTTATAAATTTATGCTATAAATTTAGTATCTAGTATTTGAAATTTAATAAAACTTACAAGAATTGTAACTATTACTAAATACAAAAAAAATTGAAAATTTAAATTGGCCTTGGAAAAAAATAAAATAAAATTTGTGGTATAACAAAGGATATAGAGTTAAATGTATAACTTCACGGCTAGGCTACAAAACAACTTATGTTAAAATTATATACACATTATTTTTATTCTATTTGTTGGACACATGTTCTAAACAACTTGACTGTAAACCTTTCCATTCCAACTGGGCGCCCTAATCGACCACTTTGGTCGTTTAGTTCTAGGGCCGGCCCTTTATGGTCCAACTTGACCTAAATCTGGACAAGAAATGAAGCTCCAGTTTCGTACTTCTTCGCTTCCAAAGTTTAAATTTGCTTTACTTTCACCTCATTCTTTCTTAAATTCGAGTTATCACTCTTCTAATCAAAATATGGATAGCAGAAACGAAAATTCTTCCAACAGAAGAAAAAAATCAAAATGGCGACGACACTAAACAAAAAACCTAGCTCCACCACTTAACGCAAAGTGATAATACAAACTAGCATAATATTGAAAAAAACAAACATAATTCGTAAATGGTGAGAGTTGAAACTAGGATTAGGGTCTTAGCCTTGCCAAATGGGCAAGGCCTTTTTGGCCAAAAACAAGGAACATTTGTCTCTAGGATTAGTGTGTTTTCATGTATCAGTATTTCTAGGGCATTTTTGAATGTACTGTTAGTTGTTATGGCGCATCCTGTGGGCGTATGACGTGGATCCTTACACTCACATTAGGTAAAAAGTGCCATAATGACACATTTAGGACGTGTTCGAAAATTTTTGTTTGATACACATTATTACTAATATATACACACATGCTGTTCAATATGGAAGTTGTTAATTTTTGACGCGGTTGGATGGGGAATTCGTATGGTACGAGTAATTAGATAAAATCTTCGTATAACCTTATAAAGAATTGATATGATGTAGAACAGATGATTGAGTAAATCAAAGAAGAATTGAAGTGAAAGTGATATGTGTCATTTACGGGCTTGAGGGTCGACTTTCGATTTGTTAATTTGATGTATGATGAATTTCAGTGGGAGCCAAACGGAAAATTTGAAAAAGTACTCCCCAAAGTATGGCCTTTGTAGGTAAACAATTCGCTACTCTTCCATCCCTGTCATAATAATCCACTCAACTTGTGAAAATTTCCACCTCCCTTTTCTTCAAGCTCCGTGTGTGTCTATATATATATGGATTAATCTACATATACAGATGCGTTTACAGAAAGGGCGTAAAACTATAACTTCACCTTTATGTTGTGCATTAAAAGAAAGAGAAATATATAGATAATAATATCAGAATTTTACTCCCTATCTATTTATACACTTATATGTACATATAGCATTATTTATCTATTTCAATAATCCCAAATATTACAAGCAAACAAAATGCTCAACCAGAGATGCGCACAATGATCAGATAGAGCCAACAAAGCAAAATGACAATACAAAACTCAGCCAGAGCTAAGATTTTTCAAGTTGTATATAATGGAAAAAGAAATCGGCAATCATTTGTTAGTATAAACTTTAGACTGTTATAACCTCACCTTTTAATTATTGAAAAGAAATAATTGGTAAATCTAACAAGTAAATTTAAAATTGTGTAAAATAATGATTTGCCTCATAACCTATTAAGTTCACGTAGAGGGGATTATTGCCAATCGTATATCTTATGAACACAGGCAATATGGCAGGACCATTTAAGTTGTCACCCGTCAATTTTCTGAATGAAATGAAAATTAGAAGACATACTATAAATTAAAGTTCAGTGGTCTATTAACATTAGGAGTGAAAGTCTCGTAGTCACAAATTAAATAAGTAGCTAGGGCAATTATTTAATAATAAAGCAAAATTTGTTAACCATGGTTAAGGATTTTAGGAGGCCTACGGCTGACCAATGACTCTTTGCCTCCGGAATTAGTAAATTCTGGTGGATCAAACGACGTGCTCCGAATTTTATTTTTATATTAAAGAGATGTTTTCATCACTGCCCCCCGTTTTTCGGTTTTCACTGTCATAATGTGATTAATTAATTAATCTTTTACATTTTGTTTTCTTTCTTAAATTGAATTTGCACCTAATAAAGACCCAATGCAACACTATAATGAGAGATTGATTATTTTTCTTATGTTTTACTTTGACACATACACATGCAAACATAATAACATGCCTTCGTATAGGCAAAATAAAATCCCTATAACTATAGTTTCTTAATTTGTGTAAAAAAGGACTATCGTACTATCTTTGTGGGACAGAGAAATTAGTAGGAGCATAGCTAGAAGATGATAAAAGAGATAGCTGAAATTTAATGACCCCTTACCTAACACTAATTTTTTTACTTTAAAAAAAAAAAAAAAAAAACAAGGCTAGTCCTGAATGGGGGTGGGCATCCAGTCGGGTTAGCCCTGAACCCAAAACCGACCCGACATGGAGTCGGGTTGGAGTTTCGTAGCCCGAGCCCGAACCTAGCTCAGGCTGAAAACCGACTTAAACCGAGCCGATATAATTCGGGTCGAGTTGGGTCGGTTGGCGGTTTGAGCCAGATCTTTTATTTTTATTTTTTAAATGAGGAAATTACGTCTCACACTATTTTTTTAGGTCATGTTTTACATTTGCATGTATGTCTATTTTTTTTGCGCTTTTACACTATTTATTATCGGATTTACACTCCATGTTTTTAAGGATTAATATTTATTATTAGATTTATTAACTATTTTATAATATTAATGTCTTAATGTAATCTTTCATTTATATATTATCTAATATATGTAGATATCGGTCTGATTCTCATGTATTTTTAGCTTTTGAATTTTAAATTTACTTATTATCCTTTTTTTTAAATGGAAAATTCTCCTTTTTTATTTTTCTATTATTGTAATATATTTTTGTAATATATAATATATAACATAAGTATCTGGAAGGTATCTAAATAGTTTATTTATCTTTTTAATTGACAATAGTTTATTAATTAATTAAAAACATTAATATGGTAGGGTTTTTGATACAAAGGTATGATACTGCCCTGTTTGAAAAATGTTAATGGTGATTGTTTTCATTTTTACACTTTATGTTGTAGAAAAGTATTTTCATATTGACATTTAATTTTAAATATTAAAAAAAATCTAAATGTAATCTTATTTTTATAGTAAGTCAGGATATCATCAAGGATCCTTTTTATTAATTTTTTTTTTGAATTTTAAATATGACTTCCATCTTCCATGAATCTCTCAAAAATTTATTATCTATTAGTATTAGTATTTATTTTAATTGAAAATTAAAAAAATAAAAAAATAACTCAAAAGTATTTCTTTTACATTCATCTATTCTCGCCTGTTTATAGAGTTAACAAAAGACAAACCTCGTCCCATTGTTGTCAGACTTCTAAAAGCACCACCCCACCACCACTAATTAAAGCACTTGTCATTTGACATCACATTCCTCCGCATTTTGTTAAGAGAAGCGAAATCTGTCTTCCTATAATCGTTACTCAATTCCCTAATAATCCTTTATATTCATTTTCAGTTTGTCTGATAGGTATACATTATCCACAGTCATAATTGTTACTCAATTCTACATTAATACCCCATATTTGTTTATACATCTTCGGGGGCAAGTTTAGAATTTAGGTGTCTTTACAATTTTTCCCCATAGCATTATCAAAAGTTGTATGATACGTGGTTACAATACTAAATATTTTGATGCGTTATTTTGATATCAATGACCACTACTAGTTCACATGCATCAATTTTCCAAATAAATCATGATAAGTTGTAAGTAATATTTTGATACGTGATTATGGTACTGAATATTTTGATACGTAATATCCTGTAAGTAATAAATATATAAAGTTATACGACACGTGGCTATGATACTGAATATTGTGATATGTCGATTTGATATAAATGATTGCTACCAATTTACATGTGACAAGTTTCCCCAGTAAATCAAAATACGAAGTTAGTAATAAATTAATAGTCAAATGATACTTCAAGTTGATACCTGAAATTCATTGATTATAGCTTTTCGATTTTTTTGGCTCCTCTAGAATCGATATCATAATAATAGATTCATATCATCTTGCAATTTTGATACATGTGTGCTGTAAAATTGATACTTTAATAGTTTAACTTCAAATGATATTTTCCAACGTGATTCCTGAATTCTTATCGTAAATAATGACTTTTTGATTTCCAGCTGTGCATTTCTTTTACACATTACTCTGCATACTGCGTTTTAATTTGAAATTGTATTGTTAATGGAGTTGATTATGATACACAACAAAACGCGATCTAAGATTGACAACACATTAAATTAACATAAAAAAAATACTTATATGTAATGCACTTTCATCACACGAACAATGACAATATTTGCTGATACCTTAATACAATAGTTTAGAATGATAAATTAACTGGTATGTAAAATGTTAAAATTTTTTGCAGTTAATTGAACATAACTATTTCGAGGAGGCTAGAATCTTTCCAAGTGGTATTTCAATCCCAACAAATAGTTATTTGATTCAATATCCATCTCTTTGCAAACATGTGCAACCATCTCATTAGTCCTGGCATTGGCATGCTATTCGTGGATAATCCCTGCACGTTTCAGATTTCAAATACCACATTTATGAGATACCATATTCAATGGATTTTTCTTACAAAATTAGTAATTATAAGTTGAAAATCAATCAAAAATCTATTCTTTTAATACTCATAGAATATTGTAGTATCACCTTCGCCTGGAATCAACATACATGATACATTGTGGTTTACATATTCATTGGACGACTTCCATACAATATCTTAACACAACCTCACCCAGATGATTGTCATGATTCTCTGATAAATTCTTGTAAATAAGAATTCTAAGTCATAGAACTATTATTATAATACATTTCATTTTCACGAATATGTTGAAAGGGAGAAGATTGTAGCAACGAAACATGTATATTCATCTTTGTATGGACATCAAACAAAATGAATGAACCGATGTTTCTAGTTTTAGACGAATCAATAAACAAAAAAAATATTAAATAAATAAAAAACAAATAAAAATAAAAAATTGTATCAATGTTGATATAGAAACATTTTCTGGTTACCATACCTGTGAAGCAATTGAAAATGGTGGCAAAAATTTCCTTTGGACGAAGTGAGTGAATTCAATATTTCTTGATTTGGATGAAACTTCTATATTGTAGGACTTGAGTAATTATCGAAAAGATGGTTTTCACATCTTATATAGTTGCACATTTTACCCGTAATCTTTTAATATCTTAACTGGAATTTAGTTATAATTAATAGGATAAATACGTATTTAAATATTTGATGGAAAAATATTTTTATAGGAACGAATCTTAATTGTTTTGCAGAATTACACTTATGCATTTTTAAAATTTTTTTGTGTATATCCGCAATTTTTTCCAATTCATGGTATATACGTGGAGGCCTGTCAAATTTTGCCTTTTATGTAAAGTACCCTTTTTAAATTATGGGCCAAGCCCAAATTGGCCCAAAATGAATAATTTTAAAAGCTTTGCAAATACCTAAACCTAAGATTAGTATGTCCGCCGCCAGCGACAAGAAAGAGAGATTGGAGTGAATGTATGATTTGATTCCAAAGAGATAAAAGTGTAGTATCAATTGAAAAAAAAATGGAAAAGAAAGAAAGAAATGAGTTAGGTCTCGTGCTCATCCATCTCCAGGTAGCGGTGCGGTTATGGAAGATAGCAGACGGCAGTCGCGGCGGTGAGGCGAGCTGCAGACGGCAAATGTGTAGGGCTGAAGGCTAAACACTGAAGGAGAGGAATAAATGGACTAGGGATTTTTTATTTGTGAATGGATTTGATTCATTTGAATAAGATATATACATATTGATACTGATGTATGTGTTAAATTGTTTTTTTTTCCTTTTTTGAAAAAAAAGATACTGATGGATTTGATACTTACTTTTTTTTTTTTTGAACGGAAAACCATATCATTTCATATCATCAAGCAACTATTGTACAACGAAATCAGGAGGATGCTCTCTCCACACACAAGAGAAACATCTTTCAAAACCAAATCTAGTAAACACATGAGCAACACGATTTTCCTTGCGTCTGATCCACTAACATACTGGGAGGAAGTACTATCGCGTTAAGTGTAAGATCTTCTGGACGATAACTCCTTTGTCACCGCTAGCAGTTGGATTACCTATTGCATCAGCCACCAGTGAGGAGTCTGTCTCAATAACAGAAATAGAAAGTCCTTCCTCCATAGTCAATTAGAGACCACCGAGGACCGCCATGCATTCGCCAATGAAAGGACTTAAATTTCCGTAGTAAACTCGAGTAAGCCCTATTACAAACTCACCCTTGTCATTACGAACGACCACTCCAATAGCAAAATGCAAAGCGTGTTCTTTGACAGATACATCAACATTCATTTTGAAACAACCTAAGGCTAGTTTCACCCATTTATGGATTCGTTGGGAGGTGCATTTATCTGCAACAGGTGTAATTGTACTAATATTTGATGTCTCCTGGAAATCTGCAAGATAACCTGCTGAACTAATGAGGAGTTGTTGAGGATGAGACTTCTTCTGCTCAAACACCCATAAATTCCTTTCTTTCTAGCATTTCCATAAAAGAATAGGAACAGGTCAAATTCCTTGCAGTTTAACTCTTTTTTGGCTGCGAGAATGATTTTCCCTGCTGCTGAGCCAAACTTGTTTACAATAAAGGAACCAAAAACGCTGTCTTCCCATATATGCATCATCTTGTCACAGAAAATTAGAGCATGCTCAGCTGATTCACTAGCTACACCACAGCGATCATAGAGAGGAGAATCTGTGATTTTGTGATGCCAAATGTTTAACTTTGTTGGAATGATGTCTCGTATAATGCGCCATATACAGATTTTCACTTTTGTTGGCAGCTTCACTTTCCATAGATGCTTCCACCACTGGTTCAAGCGATTAGTGTAGGCCTGGGGGTCTCCTTCCAAATTGATGGCCAAATGGTATCCAGATTTGACAGTATACTTGCCCAAATGGTCAAAATGCCAAATGGGAACATCTTGAGAGTTGGGACAACCTCCAGGGAGTTGGCCAATAGCTTCTTGATTAAGAGGAAGGAAAAGTTGTTTAACAAGATCCCAGTTCCATGAGCCATCAGGTAAAAGGAGCTCATGAACAGTTAGGAGAAAATTTCCATTTGAGGGAGTTACAGGCATGAAAGAAAATGGTCGAGGGAGCCAAGGGGATGAAAAAACAGTGATACGTCGTCTGTGCCCGATCCTCCAACAGATGCCTTTTGGTAATAGCTCACGTCCCCATATAATACTTCTCCAAAGATATGAGCTGTCCCCTTTTACTTCGGCGTGCATGAAAGGGCAATACGGGTGACATTTGTGCCAAAGAATCTGACCAACCACTGTCTCTGGATTAGTGAAAATTCGCCAAGCCTGCTTAGCTACTAATGCCTGATTAAATTGATACTGATCTATTTTTACCCAGAAAAAAAAGACTAAAAAAGGAATAGGTGCAAACTGACTCACTTTAACCGGTTAACTGAGTCCGTTCACAACCAGTTTGGTTTCGTCAGATTAGACCGGGTTCTCCTGTCTAACCTGTAAACCAAGTCAGTTCGCAATTGGTTCGGTTTTGTTAGGTTAGACCTGGTTCTTCTGTCTAACCTATAAACCGAACCGGTTCAAGTCGGTTTTAAGACTTCGAAACCGACCGCCGAACTGGTTGCTCAAAAAACAGGCCCGAACCGACCCAAACCAAGTCGGGTCGGTCCAGTTTCTCGGTTAATTCGCCCACCCCTAGTCCTGAATCCGCAAGCGAGATATAGTACTTGATACATAAATTTTAAAGGTAGCTACCCGCAAAAAAAAACACCCCAAAAATAAAATAGCTCTGACATAGAACAACTCACTGGATGAATTGAAGAAGAATTGGATGAAAATGGACAAATGAATTTATTTTAAAATTTTTATGTTTGATCTCTATCATCTGATATGGACTTATCAGTGTTTTTCAGAAGTGACATTATGATAAGAGTCAAACTCATTAACATGAGAAAAATCAATTGTTTGGCGGCTCATGTAGATTATAATCTGCCACACATCATCATTTCATTGGTTTAATTTTTTTTAAAAAATCAAAAAGTAAAAGTCAAACCATAATTGTTTATTTTTTACACAAAACAATCAATAAAAGGATATTACATAGTAAATTATAATCTAATAAATAATCTAAATTCTAGCCAAAAACTGTTTTCTCGACAAAATCTTATGAGAAAATTATCCCAACATGATTAAAAACACTTGTAATGATAAGATCAAACTAGTAGCCCGTTCACATTATTATAGAATAGAATGGAGTATGCTAAAGTGGGATCAAGAAGAATTATTGACGATTTCGCCGGGAAAAAAGACAAAAGGAGCATCGGGTTGTTTGTTGACTTTTTGTAAGTGGATTATTTTGTTCATTTTTATTTAATGCTTGTTCGAATCGCTTTACTCTTTCTCATTATAATCTCACTTATTAATAATTTAATCACTGATTTGATAACTATTTAACAATCACAATATATTTCAAATTTCAATTAAATATTTACCCAATGACAAAGTCAAAAGCTACTGGAAGACTGAGTCAGAAGGATGAGCCGTATACTACACACGACTAAATTACCCTTTATATATATATATATATAATTTTTTTACAAGCTAAAAAATTTTATTTCCCAATCTAAGGGGACTAGGCCCACCATGACCACTCTCAACTACGCTATTGTATTCACCATTCATTTTAACACATTATAATTTCTCATTATTATTTCATTGCTATAATGAGAATTAAATAGACCCTTAGAGTCAAAACCTTAAAGCTATATCCCAAGAACTCGCGTGTGAATCCACTTGTTGATAAGGATATATGCCTTTAGTTTACTGTAAGAGTCAAAACCTCAAAGCTATATATCCCAAGAACTCGTGTGAATCCACTTGTTGACAAGGATATATGCCTTTACCGTAATTAATTAATTGGTAAAATCTCAATTTAGTTGGAAAATGCCTTTTTGCTTTGCTTACTTTCTTGGTGGGCGACTTAGTGTGTATAATTGTGACTTTTTTACTTATGAAATGTTCAAGTTTATTTTGAAAATTTAATGACAAAAAAATACATTTGAACACATCAAGTCACCCAACAAGTTTGTGAACAAGTAAAAGTAGTACATCTTAATCTATTTTGAGCATCAATTTCACTTGGTTGGGGGGGGGGGGGGGGGCAGGGCCGGTTTATGGATTTCGGGGGCCCTATAAGAAATTTAAATGGGGGCCCTTTTTAAAAAAAATTTAGATTAAATATGATTTTAACTGTTTAAAGTTTGAATATTTAAATTTCATATTAAATAGATAAGCAAAATAAGTACACGTTTTAATAATATTCATAGAAATTTTCATCTCAATAGGCTTTAATATTTGTCAATTTGTAAGACATTTGATTATATTTTATCATTTAAAAAGTACATATACATTACTAAAACATTAAGAGGGTCCTGTTCTTGTATAAAATTATACTACAGATTTAATATTTGGTATTTGAAATTTAATAAAAATTACAAGAATTGTAATAACTATTATTAAACACAAAAAAAAAAAGAAAATTTAAATTGGACCTTTAAAAAATAAAATCAAATTTTTAGATATAAGGATTTGAACATTTGACCTATAATTAAAGAGGGAGACTAAAATGTATAACTTTACCACAAAGCTACTAAGCAATTTATAATAAAATTGTATATATATTATTTTTATTCTATGTTTTAGACATATATTTCAAAAAACTCGACTATAAACTTTTCGACGCATTCTAACTGGGGACCCTAAGCGACCGCTTTGGTCGATTACCCTCAGGGCCGGTTCTGTTGGGGGGGGGGGGACTTCGATAAAGATGAGCCAATGAGG